>OX030951.1:118275685-118470880 GCA_943735915.1 Pherbina coryleti
TTGATGCGACTGTTGCTGTTGATGCGATTGCTGTTGCTGATGCGACTGCTGCTGAAGGGACTGTTGCTGAAGAGACTGTTGCTGTTGCTGTTGTTGTTGCTGCTGCTGATGCTGTTGTTGCTGCTGCTGCTGTGGCGTGGGCGGACCGAGACCACCGCCCTTAGTGTACGTCTGGGTTGCGTCGATCGGCCTGTAAAACCAGGAGAAGAGGAAAAACAACCGATTATTAGATTTTTATGTAAAATTATTTATTTTAAAAGATCTAGAAATAATACGGAAAATCAATGGATATGTAAGTAGTATGGACAAATGGCAAATATTCAAAAATTTGTAATGAGTTTAAAACATAGTTTCGGTAAATGAATGACCTTTCGGATTCAGGCATTTTAAATATTGTCCTTTCAAATAAACTGACCATTATAAGCAGGAATAAATTTGAACAGTTAACCTCTACAATATTATCAACCCGAATATAATTGTTAGGAATTGCAATCTGGTATTCTTCCAACCAGTTCAAAATCTTTCAATTAATCAAACTTAAATAAAATTTTGAACAATCGAAAAGAAATCAAAGTTTTGCGAAGGAAGTATTTTTTAATGAAATCTGCAGTCCTTACACAATCCTTAAACTCTTACTTTTTCAACAAATGAAAAAAATACATGATTTTACAAAATTTTTTTTTATTCGATAACTTCCGAAACTCGCATCTAAGAACAGGCTCTTCTCTGCTCCAGAGGGAGAAAAAACTTTTGGTCACTTGTTAAGAGATTGAAGAACCAGGCGTCTTCGTAGGTCCCAACTATTCTTAAACATGATCAAGTTTTCACCTATTCGCTGAATTTTTTCTCCATAATCCCGGCTAGCAATCGGCCACTGCCTCTTGTTGAATAAACATCTTTGTCAATGCAAGATAATTTTTCGAATAAAATCAGTCAAAAAGGCTCTTGCAAATCTCAATATCAACAAAGCCTCTGGTCTTGATAGCATACCACCAATGTACTTAATGTGTGAACTTCTACACTGGTTCGGCCTTTGCGCAAACCTTTCAGCATTTTCTTCAGGACAGCAATATTTCCAACTTGCTGTTAAATCGCAAAAGTCCAGCCGATATCTTAAAAAGTCGATGCCGCGAACTATACAAAATATCGGCCTATTTCGATATGCTCTACACTTTCCGAGAACAACAAATTGCCCAGTGATCACCAATACGATCTCCGTAGACTCATACTACTGGGAACCTTATGGCGTTCCTTACATACAAATGGAAACAATGCGTTCATTCATTTAGTTAGAGCACGGTTGTTGTCCTTGATATTTCAACGGGTTTGACCGAGTATGGCATAAAGCTATAGCGAGTATGATGTCAGTAGTAAAATTGTTCAATGGATATACTCTTTCTTTATTGACAGATCTTTACGTATCGTGGTCGACGGCATTCCGTCCATCCGTCCATCATTACACCATCAATGCGGGAGTACCAGTGCTATCTCCAACTTTGTTTTTGGATTCTATCAACGACCTTCTGTAGTTGACTGGTAACCCAATTCATTCTTCATCATTTCCCGTTCTTATTCGTTAAAAAAAAACGAGATTGAAAGAAAGAGGCAACATATAAACGGCACACTTCCTTTTGACCTGAAAAAAATCTCTAGGGGTTAGGCCACTCTAGAGTTTTCGAAAAATCAACAATCTTTTTTTGAATGGTCCCTTATGACCTCAAAAATGATGTCTCAAAAGATTATGGCCAGGAGAAATTTCTAAATACTTTTTTTTTTAATTTTAGTGTAAGCCTCCTAGTACTAGTACTACTACCACTACTACTCAAAACTTCAAACGAGTTTATCTCAAAACTGGATTTTTTAAGTTGGCCACATTGAATATATCTTGAAAAATATATTGTGTATGGAAATATGTAGGATTTTTTTTTTATATTGATGAGTTCATTTGTTATTAACAATAATCTGTTATGCATCATTTTCACTTTCCACTTTAGAAGTGCTCCATATTTCCGAAAATCAATATATCAAAAATATCCTTTATGCTTCTATAGCAGATATTATATATAATCGAAAAAAAATTCATTGGCTTTTTATAATTTAAAAATTACAGGAACTACTTGTCCGGCCGTAGACTCTGAAAAAACAGAGACGACATAGCAAAAAGGCTGCATAGCCGTAATTTTGAAATTAATTGCTTCAATACAGTCACTATATATACATATACAGTCACTGATATGTATAATAAAGTCTCATTTTTGGAATCTCCAATTTATTGTGAAGTATTTCTAAAAACAAAAAAAGTCAAAAGAGAGCATATTTTTCCGGCGTCTAGAGTGGCCTAACTCCTTAACTCGCAAACGGATGACTTGCCCTCTAGCTACCCTTAAAATGAACGTTGTAGATCTCTTGGAATCAACCGCTCTTGACTGCTCTTCTGGGCATATCGATCCAATCTGAACTTCATTGAAATGATCATATATTCGATTTGTCACAAGAGGCGACCAAGTGCCTAGATTTCTTTAAACGATGGAAAAGATATTTTACTCCAGCTGATCTTCATTTGATCTGCACTTCATATATCAGGCCGAAAATGGACACAATTCGTGCAAGTATAATTCGCACATTTGGGCAGGAGCTTCAAGATCTTATTTGAAAAAAAAAACATTTGAACCAATCTCAACTATCTCGGGCATTATGAAACATAGCCATAAAGTATTACGAAATTATTTGTAGGTCCTCTTGTTTACAACAATTATCGATACACTTTTTTATTATATTCGTGAAATATTCAGAAACATCAATAAAATAGAATTGCTTCTGATATTCGATTATTAAATCATCACTACTTATGGCCATTTTTATAAATTGAGATGCTACTAGGTATTGCACAAGAAGTCAGAAAAAGTTTCAAATCAATTGGTACAATAGTTTTAAAGCTGAATTTGATACATACACAATCCTTTAATAGATTATTTTGATCTGCTGTAACATAGCTTAAGTAAATACTTAATATTCAATCAGCGGCATTTCATAACGAAGGCTTTTGGTTTGGTGGTAAGAGCATAGAACCATCAACCGATGGGATATGAGTTCAATGTCTTCACACATATGCAACACGGTAGACCTCTGGTAGAATTTCATTCTAAATACACTTTTTTTTTTGGTTCTGTAAGAACATGACTAAACAAGCCTCATTCAGATAATATTCTGTGTTGATTTTTACGCCACGGTCGATAAATAAGTCCCTTTCTTGCTAATAGCTCAAAAAACCATTACTGCAGAGTGATTCTGAAATCTTGAAAATTGTCCTAGCATCCTTAGGAATCTGCTGTAGTGATGTACCATAAACATGATCATTCTGCTTATTCGAAGTCGGCTATAGTATATATAATTTTTTATCAGAAAAAATAATTTCAGAATTAACGGGCTCTCACAACAAGTTCTTGGATCGGATCACTCTGTTTTTCATGTTATGATCTGTAAGGCCATGCTTACATTTGTTGCTCATATATCGAAATCAATGCCCTGAACAATTCCATTCGTTGCGGGGCATTAAGTCACTTAAGCGTATCCAACCTTCTATTAACCGATGTGTATTTATAAGATTTTATAATGATTCTCTTAGCCTTATGTATTTTGAAGTTCTGTAGTCATTACATCTAAGTTTGGTTGCAACATAAAAACAATACCAATGAATAGTATTCTTATTCATATGTGGCTTTATTACAGCATTATAAAGTTATCAAGTTCAAGTAATTAAATTTTATTTTTTTATTTTTTATTTATTTATTTATTTCATCTAACAGAGATCAACTCTTACAGACTACTTATATTAAATTATTCATATATACATTTTCAATTGTTTCAATAGTTTCAATAGTTTCAGGGACCGAAAATAACTGTTATTTTCGAAATTTCGATTCAAAAAGTCAGGCGGAAAAAATGTGTCTTTTCGATATTTGAATAAAGTAGTGCGATGCTTGTTAACTAAGGAATAATAATCTTAAAAGATTTTTATTTATTTGACTTTTTAAAAAAAGTCAAAAAATAATGGTTATTTTTGACCGATTTTTTTTTTTGGTCAAAAATAAAAGTTAAAATTTGACTTTTATTTTTTCAGTCCAAAATAACAGTTAAAATTTGACTTTTATTTTTTCGGTCAAAAATAACAGTTAAAATTTGACTTATATTTTGTCAGTCAAAAATAAAAGTCAAATAATGACTTTTTTACTTTTTCGGTCAAAAATAAAAGTTAAAATATGACTTTTATTGTTCCGGTCAGAAATATAAGTTAAAATTTTACTTTTATTTTTTCGGTTAAAAGGTGAAAAAATATAACAAAAGTATAAATTCTATTCACTCTAATCTTATCTGCCTTTGTTTGGCTTATCACTGCACCTTGCGTTCCCTGTCATTGTTGTGAACTGAAATGATCATCAGAGAACATCACAGAACTGAAATGAGTAACTGACAGAAATCGGATACTCAAATCATAACATACCCGAGTTACTTGTTGTTCTATACCCTATCCTTGCTCAATGAAATATGTAAAATACTTATACAGGGTAGGCCAAATATATACTATTATATACTATTTATAGCTAATAACTATAAACAAGGACGCTGAAAATTTTTTCCCCATCTAGTTTTCGTCTTCAAGTGAAGAAAAGGAACTTTCATCGTTTTGTTGAGAAAGTTGTGTTGCACAGTATAATAATTAAATATTAATAAAAATCATTTTCAAACAAGCGAAAAATCGCGAAAATCCAAAAAGAGCACGACAAATAAATTTAGGCTGCAAAACAACGTGTGCCGGGTAAGCAAGTAATTAATATAGGATGTCACTGTCAAATTGTGTACCTTTATTTTTAATAGAAAAAACTAAAATAAAAAATAAAACTTAAAACTAAAAAATAAAAGTCAAATTTTAACTGTTATTTGTGAACGAAAAAATAAAAGTCAAATTTTAACTGTTATTTTTTATCGGAAAAATAAAAGTCATATTTTAACTTTTATTTTTGACCGAAAAATTATAAGTCAAATTTTAACTGTTATTTATTGACTTTTTTTAAAAAAGTCATAACAGTTACGGTCCCTGGTTTCAATAGTTACAATAGTTTCATTTTAAGTCGTAAACATTGGTGATAAATACATTTTCAATAATTTCATTTCAAGTGGTAAATATTAATTGTTTCAGTGGTAAATTTGTTTCAGTTGATTTAGGAAAGAGGAAAAGAAAATTTAGAAAGGTTTTTAAAGCGAAGGACCATGGCCTGACCGGGAATCGAACCCGGGACCTCTGGGATAGCAGTCGAGCACGCTACCTACTCGACTACCGAGGCGCCAAGATATAAGGTCTCCTTTGATTCCCAAGTTATAAGGTCTGCTTCCGTATTGACTTCAAGTAAATTTCGAGTAATAGAGATGGCATTTTGAACTTTCCACCATACGAGGATTGTTTGAAACTATTAAAAATTAAATTACTAGATGAGCGATGGAAGTCTGCTGATATTGTCTATTTATACCAACTCATAATCAAAGTATTCGATTCTCCAGATATTCTTGCTCCTTAAATTTTAACTCTTACTGTAGAAACGCGAACAATCCAATTTATTTGCCATTTAGTAAAACAAATTATATGTTAACTTCTCTCTTAATTGTAACAGCATGATACAATGGTACAAGTACATGATACAAAAGCATGATGAAATGTTAACAGCATAATACCTTTGTTTGCAACTTAACTTGTCGATATTAACTTGTCGAAAGGTCAACTCAAACGGAGATGAAAAACTATTGTGTAATTGCAAAGTTATGTTTGCATGGTAGGTTGTGAAATCTTATGTTGTCGTCCCATCTTTGTCGACGTGTACCTCGAGTTTTTTTCATTTTGCATCTTAATTTCACCATTAATTTCTAGTTCTTTCCAATAACTTCTAATATAGTAAAATATTTCCAATAATTTCTTTCCCTTTATATTTATTTCCATAACTTTAGATTTTTTATTTTTCATTTCATATTTAACCAGTAGTTTTTGCTTTTTCGAATCGTTAATAGCAGTATTAACAATAGAAACAAAATTGCTCCTAAGACATCCTAAGACAAAAAAAAAAAAAAAAACATTAAATTCATAATAATAATTATTTCTTAAAACCGTTCCAAGTTTTTTGTATGCATGCCATAAATTATATTGAAATAAAATAACACAAAAATATTAATTTTTAAGTATTAAGTATTACTTTGAGTTTATTCAAGTTAATTATTTTCACAAACATTTGTAACGAAATGAAAAAAATATACTAATGAGAGAAAATAGAAGATTCAAAATAATCAACTCAGTTTAATTTTCAGTATAATCATAAGCAAAATTTTTAAGAAAAATACTTATTTAATTTTCGATACATGTATAAATTTAAAGCAAACTTTAACATAGGGTTTAAAAATTCATTGTTAACAATATTTTTTTTTTTTTAATTTGGTGTTTTAAATAATTCCTATTGTTACAAAGTCAAAAAAGGGATCTTGGGTTGATTTAAAAATATAATAATTATTTCAAGGTGTCATGCAAGTCATGACACAAAAATTAATAATCTAAAGACATCCTTTATTTATGCACAGTCAGGCATAAAGAACAAAAGCAATTTTTCAATAATTTTTCCTGAGAAGACATTTCAATATATTAACTCAAACATTTTTTTTTTCATATTTGTGGTTAAATACTTTCATATTTTTTATTTGCAAAATAATTATTTTTTAAGCTGCTGTAGCCGATCTCTGGGAGCTTATATTAAAAAGGTGTCTTAGCCGGGCAGCATATCTCCGGACATCATTTGAAACGAAAAAAATACCCATTAACATAAGTTGTTAGGCATGGTGTAATTGTAATAAGGTGTTAGTGAGTTTGTCTAGCAACTCAAATTGTATTGTATTGTACTTTATTGAAACTTTTATCAGCGATTTTACAAGAATATACAAACTGTTTCTTATAAGTTAATAAACTAGCGGCTGTAATAGTATGGCCTGCATAGACTGTTACAATATTAAATATTAATAAGTCGACTGCCACATGGCAAGTATTTTTTTACAGAACAACTTGCTCTCGCTCTAGAAGCATTTAACTCTTGTTTTTGACGTTATGTCGTCGTCTAGCAACATGGTATAATAATATAAGGTAGTATTGACAGTTGCTTGGGCAACGACCATCTGTCAAAAAAAATGTCTAGAAAGAGAGCGTTCAATTATTTCTTATGTTTTCGCCATTGTTTGTTTCAGCGCTTGCAAATAACCAAACATTTTCTTACAAAATATTGCCTATTTTATTTAATCAATAGTGAATTATTATTACTACAACGAAGATAACTTGTGAACTTTGGGTTATTAAGTGCAAACATAAGAAAAAATGTTGAAAACGTTCAAATGTAGCAACCTCAGCAGCTGCAGATGCATATGGACGAAATTAAAGAAGTTTCCAATTATTATTAAAACACCACGGATGGAAAACGTTAAACACATATCACACATAATTTTTTCACAACTTTCATTATTATAATTGTGTATTTAACGCACATATTTTGCGGAATTTATTTATTTTTACATTCGTTTAATTCTTGTTGCACGAACAACTGTTTTTGACAGATGGTCGTTGTCTTGTTGCTGAGAAAATCTATACTTGTCAATGCTACCTGTATAATTGTATCATGGTCTAGCAACTCAAACAAATAATACAATTTGACAACTATCAACTATCCGCTCTTTGGCTTAAATTTTTTGACAGAAAGAAAGCTATTCATTGTGTTCACTGTAATCATTGTGTTCACAGTGTTGTCAAAAACTCACTAACACCTTATTATTATTACACCATGTTATTAGGTGTGTTCCCGTACACAATGTCGAGTAAAATTCGTGTAAAGTTCAAGCTGAGAGAGTAAAATGAAGTTTGAGAATAGTGTCAAAAGTACGGAAAAGATTTCCGGCTAGTTTCAAGCACAAAAACATCTGATTGTCTATAAAACTTAAACAGCCCCAAATTCATTTACGTTAATTATCAATTTTCAAATTAATTTATTGGTCAATTATTTATAATTATTTATAAATTATATTTTACTATTTGTAAATTTATTTTCCGCCGCACAAATTAAACAAACAAAAAATGTCAATTTGACATTTTTTTTTTCTTCTTGATGATTGTTCTTATAATAGGTCTGTTTCCGTACTCACACTACGTAACTTGTGAGACACTATTTTCTATTTCCGTACTTTCTGTGCGTAAAATGGGAGAAGAAAAACAAGCATAAAATCGCTCTCTCGAGCACACAAAATGCGCAGAGTGCTAGAACTCAAGACTTCGCTAGTAAAGTAAGAAGAAGCATCAAGAAGAATAACAATCAATAAGAAGAAGCAAATGTCAAATTACATTTCATAATTGTTTATGTTTTACGATAAATAAATTCACAAATTGTGTGCCCAAAAAGAAATGTACGTACAATAAATAAATAATAATAAAAAAATTAAGTAATTGTTCAGTTTTGCTTAAAAAAATGGCTTTTAATAATTTGAGTGAAAGTGTTTTAATTTTGTGCTTCTTCACAAACAAATTGACGATAATTTTAATTGGCGCAATTTACGTTTGACACGTCTGCAGCTGTTTTGTGCTTGGAACTTACTAGAAGCTGTTTCCGTACTTTTGCAACTATTTTCACATTTCATTTTTATTCTCTCAGTGTGAACTTACACAAACCTTACACAGTGTAGAGTACGAAAACAGACCTAATGTTTGAAGAAATTCTGCCAGCATACTTCTAGCAATTTTCGAGCACGAACGCTCGCTCGAGCGCTTATATGCCTGTTTTTCTCCTCTTTTTTAAGCTAGAAAAAGTATGGAAGCATGTTCTAGCCGCTTGCAAGTTCCTACCATCGAGTACGGAAACAGACCTATTAGCTAGTATTTAATCGAAGGAGTAAGTGAAATCTTAATTTTTCGACAAAATGGTGTCTTCTCAAAAAAATAAAGTCGATTTTTAACATAAGTTTAGGTTCGCACTTGGTCATAAAAGGAAAAATTTATCGGTGAGAAAAATTGTTCAATGCCAAGTGTAAAAATTTTACTAAACGGTTCAGTCGTTTCCCAGAAATCTTGCTCACCCTTGCTTCAAAAACATAGTTTTGAGAAAATCACGTTTAAAGTTAACACTCTTTCTAAAGACGATACAGACGTCTTTCTAAAGACGCTACAGACTTCTTTTTAAAGACGATACAGACTTCTTTTTAAAGACGATACAGACTTATTTTTAAAAAAGATACAGACGTCTTTCTAAAGACTATACAGACGACTTTACAAATGTTCATGTAACTTCGAGAATATTCGTCGGATTAACGTAAAATTGAGGGAATATACGCTGAGGTCGAAAATGTTGTATTTTATAGCCGCAATATATTTGAGTATATACTCAGATTATGTTATTCCAACGAATATACTCGAATCTACACTCACATTTATAAGACGTCTCGGAACGTCTTTATCAAAAACGCGAAACTCTTTAAACCAGATTCTGTAAAAACTATTTTTTTTTTCAAGTCGGTGAGCAAGACTTGAAATCTCAAATTTGTACGTTTTATTTTTTAACTATTTTTTTTTTCTTGTAATTGATCGACGGGTTTCTTTTTACCGATAATTATTTTCCAATTATAAACAATTTAAAGCCTAAATTTATGATCAAAATCGACTTTCTTTTATTGAGAAGCCATCATTTTGACAAAAATTAATATTTTGCTTATTCCTTAAATTAAATACTAGATAAAACCTTATAAAAACAGATACTTATAACGGATGTATTCATAAAAAATTATGAAACTCTTTGACTTCATAAAAAAAAAAACTATAAAATGTAAAAACATTATTCATAAACATTCAATAACTAAAGGCTTCATAAAACAAGCTTTCATTTGAGCACAAATATTGACAAAAATTATTAAAATTCTTCAATATTTCAAACAATTCACTGAATTTATCTAATACACAAACCATTATTAACACTCTTCTCACTTTAAATCGAAAGTGTTCATATTTAAACTACAAAGCACCTACGACATTTTTAGGACATTTTAAAACTTAAAAACTTTTAAACTATTGAACGTTTTAAAGCTACTCTAAAATATACCCAGCAAACACAAGTCAAAGTTTTGAGAATTTTTTTTTTTCTTAAATTTCATTTCAAATCATGGTATAATTCATAGTTGAATAAATAAGGTTGTCTCGTGGCTGATCGTACTCTCTTCTCAGTACCCATAATAGTCAAAATCAATGAAAAGCAACAACAACAACTTCAACGGCTTTTCATGTTATTAATTTTCGTTTTCAGATTTTGTATGAGCTGTCAACTTCGATTTGACATTTATGGGAACTCGCTCTCACCCATGCGACAACCTTATTTATTCAACCATGGTTTAATTAATCAGGTAAGTGTGACAGTTTTCAATCGAACATGAATTGTCAAAAATCATACAAAACAAAGCAATAAATAAAGAGAAAATAGCCTGTTGTCAAACCTACCTGTATAATTGTATCATGATTTCAATTGTGATTCTCAAATCATTTTCAAATCGAGAATTAATGTTTGAGTTCGATTTTTTGTTGATTTAAGAATAAATGTTTTCTGAACAGTTTGAAAATCACATTTGAAACAGGTTTGAGATCAACGTTAGATATCAATTTGAGAATCAACCTATTTCTCAATTTGAGAATAAAGTCCTCTTTTTGTTGAGAATGATATCTTTCTCAAATCAATCTCAAATCGATATCAAACGTTTGACATTTGAGAAATACATCTGATATCAAATCATTCTCAAACCTCGATGTTTGCTGGGATAGTTATGAATACGACTATTAGAGTATAACTGATTTTCTTTTTTTTTTTTTTTCATTTCAAATAATCCACTCCAGAGATATCGTGCTCGCCGCAGACACCTTTTTCTTAGAGAAGCTCCAAGAGAGCGACTTCAGCAGCGTTAAAATAATTATTTTTACAAACAAAAAAAATATGAAAGTAAAGTTAAAAGTTTACACAAAATTTATATAAATTTCTACGTTTTACAATTTAAAATGTCTTCTAAGGAAAAATTCTTGAAAAATCAATCTTTTTTCTGCGTCGACTGTGTATAATCCTTTAAGTATCAAGTAAAATTAAATCCATTAATGTCTAAATTTAATAATAATAAAGATGGAACAAAATAACTTAGTTCTGACGCAAACGTTTTGTATTACGCAGAGTAGAAGCTAGAGAAGTATTGGCTTTCACCACCATTCCAGAAGGTGCTTGGGTCATTTGATTCTTAGCCTGAGCCTCAGCCAAGAGTGCAACGGTGCGACGTAATTCCTGCAGCTCAGCTTGCATCTTATCGAAAACGGGCCTGCATTGGAGGAGGGAAAGAAAGGAGAGAGAAGCAAGTTATTAAATTAATTTTTTTTTTTTTTTTATTAAAAATTTATCATACTTGTCTACAGAGTCTGTGTGCGGCATTTGCGTCGATGCTGCTGGAGATGCAACGGGTACAACCGATATATTTGGTCGTTGCACAGCCATAACTGGTGGACTTTGCAGCGCAGACAGTGGCACAGGCGTTATAAGCGGCACCGTGGGCGGCGCTGCTGGTACCGGTGATGGTGCATTTATGGTAGTTACAGTATCGGCGCTGGCTACAGCAGTAATCTTTAAATTTGGATGCATACGCAGCGGTAGCTGTATCTGAGCCGTTGAAATAACTGGCGGTGCTGCGGCAACAGAAGGTATTGTAGGTAGTTTGGGTGCTGGTTGCGTAGATAGTTTCTGTGTTGTTTGCGCATTAGGAATAGATGGAATGGGCTGGGTAGCATTATTGTTGCGCGCATTGGCACCAACAGCTACACCATTGTTATTGCTATTATTGGAACCACCAGCTACTGTAACACCAGCAATCAATTTCTTCAACATTTGATCGGCGCTTACTTTTTGTGACTCGAGCAACTTGCGCATGGTAGCGGGATCGCTTTCATTTATTTTGCGCAAGGATTCGCCCTCGGCATCGACGACCACATAGTTGACAATGTGTGCATGCGTGTTGGGTACAATGCGATAGATGGTCTTTGGTTGTGCCACAACAGAGTTGGGCACATTTTTGAGATCCGATAGTTTGGCGGAGGAGCCATCAACTTGAAAAACTGTAGTAAAGCCATTGATAAGCATGGGTTTTTCCATAACATTAGGCTCGGTGACGAATTGTTGGGTCTTGCGTTTGGGTACCATGGATAGAAGTTTTGAGGCGTTGCAGTCGGCATTCTCACAACGACGTTCTACCGGGGTGGATTCCGCTGTACCGCTGGAAGGCATGTTTGAAGATGTAGGAATAGTGGCGGCAGACATGGTGTTTTTTTAAATTGTTGGGAAATTGATTCAAAAAAACGGTAGCTAATGCAGCAGCTGATGTGTCAAATAGACTTGAGAGGCACTGCAATGCTTAAAAGCCAAAACGTTGATGCTTGAATGGGGGCTGCGCTGCTTGAGTGATACTGTAGTAGTGCTTGTACGGCCCTATAGTGCTTGAAGAACTGTTGTGTTGAGGTGAATTTAGCAAGCACAGCGCGATGAAAAAACTGTTTGTTCACGTTTTCCGAATTTATTTTAAATAAATATATCAAATTGTATGTCTTGATATATAAATATATCAAGAAATTAATATATTTATCTAATTTAGTTTTTCCACTTATGAACAGGCTGATTTAGCAGCCCTTGTATTGCAATTATGTCGCTCAGATTTCACTTGAGCCTCACTGTTTCGTCGGCGCTGTTGTTCCTTAAGCCGCCATTTTTATGTCACACAATTAAGTTGCTTTATTTAGAAAACGTTTAAGTAAATATTCACTTTGATAGATTTTTGTTGTTTGAATTTATGCTTTAGCAAATAATTAATTTATTTTGTTTTAAAAATTAGCAATCAAAGCAAAAACTAAACCACACACAATGTGAAAATCTAAACGACTAAATTTTCGTCGTTGAGCCTGGTTGAGCGGCCAATATGACAACATGAAACAGCACATAAGGATTTGCAAAAAAGTTTTTCACCTCGGAGGCTAAAGCGAATAAAAGAGCGAGCACACATGCTTTTGTACACAAAATACACGACGGTATTCTTTTACATCGAAATATTCGGATTCTAGAAATTCATGATGGCCGCCAAAGTTGATGGCACAATATTTAGTTGCAATTAAAGCAAAAGTGCGAGCGAGTCAAATAGCTATAGCAACACTAGCATAAGCTGGGCAACTCACTCAGTTTCGTGGCATTCGCATGAACGAGTGTGTGTGTAAATTAATAATGGCCGCCAATGGCGCCATGGCAACGAAACGGTTGTGAGGGGAAATTGTTGCAGTTGCTGGTTGCGGTCTGATGTATGAACGTCCTCAAATTATGTTGTGTTGTGTTCACACCAAATGCGCGTTGACGTCCAACATGTTCGTGGTGAGTTCAAGTGGCAGATGAGCCACATTGCTCGCTACAAGAAAATTTTGCATAAATTTCAAGGAATGGAACCTTATGCATTTGACTAACATAAATTTTCAAATTTTTACGATTTCTCCAATAATTTTAGAAATGAAATATTTATCAATTACATCATTTGTGATGATTTGGGAAAAAACTTGCGACAAACATTTTAGAACGAAATTTTTGATAGACCTTCGGACTAATTGATCCGAATACGTGTAAACCATTTATTTTTGCTGATGACATACAATTGTTGTTTTCTGGTGAAGTTCAGTTTTCAGATGTTCTCGAGTCTGTAGTCAACTTTAACCTATCTCATGTTTCTTCATGGACGTCTGAAAATTGCTTAACCATAAATTCGAATAAAACAAAGTTTATACAAATTAATCCTACTAGATTGATTGTGGATCAATTAGACATTCGGCTACATAATAACCAGATACAATATGTTGAAAACATTAGATGTCTTGGTGTTATTATTGATGCAAAATTAAATTTTGACAAACATATTGATGCTTTAAGCTCCAAAATTGGAGTAACTTTAAGAAAGCTTTATAGCACAAACATGTATTTACCCTTTAATGTTAAATATAAAATTGGTCATGCTTTACTTATGTCAAGTATAACGTATTGTGTTGAAGTGTTTTCCGGTACTTTTGCCTACAATATAAAGAAAATTGAAGTAATTGTGAATAATATTGTACGTTTTGTCTATGGAGTTCGCAGACGTGATCACATATCTGATTATACTCATAAGTTTTTGAAATGCTCTTTTAAAAATTTTATAAGTATTCGGATATTGTTATGTTTTTTCAAACTTATAAAAACGAATCTGCCCTCTTACTTGTTTCAGAAATTTAAGTTCAGTCGGTCCACTAGGAATACACAAATAATTGTACCAAAAATATCATCTTCAGTATTTGAACGGTCGTTTCTAGTACGCACAGCTCGTATTTGGAATAAGCTCCCCATTGCTATGCGAACCTTTTCTGGCACTTCAAACAGTTACAAAATCAAACTTCTGAAACACATTTGATTACACAATAAAAATATTGATGCCCTTTATAACCGTTACCGATGACCTATAAATTTTAAATCTTTTGTTCATCTTAATATTTGTCGCTGCTGACATGGGATATACCCCAAATCCAATAAATTTTAATAGTTCGTATAGATGTAAGGGAAGTCGTAAATAGGTACACATATTAAATTAGATTAATTAAGATATCTCTCGAATATAGATACATGCTTGTAATATAGTTTTTTGGCCAAAAAATAGGCTTTTGTATTACTAATGAAGAAATAAATAAATAAAATAATTGCTTTCGCAACAAATGGTTGGAATTGAATTCATTCTTTCAATCAAGTTTTATGAAAAAAGTGCAGAATATGTACATTTTATTTATAAAATGATTTCTTTTTCACTATTTAAATAAATCAATTGAATGTTGAAATTGTGGTTTTAATTTGTTTTAAAATAACAGATATTTCATGAAAATAGCAACTAAAAAATTATCGCAAAACAAAATTTGAGTCTAGCAACAATTTAACGACACTTTTTTCGCAAATGTCTGTATCAGTGTTGCCAGAACCTGGGATTTCGCCCATATTTCGGGTTTTTTAAACCTCAAAAGGGCGCACGGGATTTTGAGCCCAAAAATGGGATTTTCGCTCAAGTCGGGTTTCTTAACTTTTTTTTTTAATTTCAAAAATTTAGGAGAGAGGCCTGGGCTGTGAACCAGGATGGGTTGTGAACCATTACTTTTTCTTTCCCTAATTATCGAGAGAATTTCGTTTCTTTTTTTCTTATATTTTCGTAGATTTCTTATACGAGGCCAAAACCGACCTACGGTTGTAAGCGCCAGATAAGTTAGTAAGTAAGTAATTGACATATCGCCAATCTTTCAACTGCTAAATTTGTGTTTTGACATGACGCAATTTTTGCAGTTACACCGAAGTGTACAGATATATTGCTTGTGCCAGTGGCAAACATCGTGTTTGAAACTGTGAAAACTTTTGCGAAAACCAATGGAGAGCTGCCAGTTTACTTCTTCAGACAAAATTGATGATCTGAAGCAGGTAAAAACAACAGAAAAGTCAAAATCCATAGCAAAAGCATCACTGAAGAAGGCACAACCAACTCCATCCAAGCGTCCTAAGGCAAAAGAACCATCAAAACCATCTGAGGATATTGATTTTTGCACCATTTGTTTGAGGTTTTTGCCTAAAGAACTGACACCCAAAAACTCCATCGAATGCAACACATGTGGCCGGCCTATTCACTTGAAGTGCGTCAATATGGGAAGGCGTTCGTATTTCACATGCAAACATTGCGACACCGATTTGGATGAAGATGAAGAAAATTATGATTAAACACTTCCATTCATTACGATTGTTTAGCCTAATTGGCTTCATTATAACTTGTTTTACCTCTAACTTATAATATTATTGGTGATTTACTTCGTATTTTCCGACTTTTATTGGTATTTGCCAGATTTTTCACAACCCAGCCACATGGAAGAGCCAAAAATCACGTCTTTAGAAAATTGGCAGTAGAGAGTTAAATTTTAATCAAAACGCTAATTTTTCTGCATAAAAAAGTTGCGTTGTATATTCACCTTTCCAACAGTATCTTGGATTATTCGATATCTTTATTCTGAGGAAAACTTTGAGCCCAAAAACCAAACCCGGTTCACAACCCAGCCATCTCCCCTTCATTAAAAGCAATACTCTTGCTGTTTAAAGCAAGACCCTTACAAAGCTGTTTAAGAATTGAACTTGAACACAATGACACTGTGAATATTTCAAAGAGAAAGAAGATGAATTCAATTTTGGATAGTTGGATCCGTTTTCTTTTGACTTGACTTTACCAGGTACAAAAGAGAAACAAGCCAAAAAAATTAACGAGTATGTGCAAGGTTTGTGAACGGGATTTTTTCGGGATTTTTTATTTTTAAAACGGGATAAACGGCGTTTTAAAGAAGAGAACGGGATATTTGGAGCTCGGCCGCTGGCATCACTGGTCTGTATTTAAACTAGGGATGTAACGGAACTTCGAATTCGGTCCCGAAAGGTCGGAACGTCCGATTGATTTTATACCTCCGACCCCGGCTTCGGTTCCGATAATATTGAATCGGAGTTATAACGAAGAACGAAACGCATTGATTCGATACGATTTGAAGATTCATTTTCGATCGAACTAACACTTCTTTCTTTTACTCCTATTCCGACTCCAATTTCCACTGCGGCTCTGGTTCCGGCTCCGATATATCAAATTGAAAAACTCCGGTCCGGTAAACTCACCTCCATAACATCCCTAATTAAAACCAATGAAGGCTTTAAAACATTTTAATTGCGTTCAATTTTTAGTGTCAAGTGAGATTTTTAGCTTAAATAAAAAGTTTCTTGACAATAATATGAAAAAATATTTAAGCAATAAAAAACCAAGAAAAAGGCAGCAACTAATTTTTTTTTTTAATAAATACGCGATTTTTAATTACATTTCAGAATGGAAATTATTAAGAACCGAAAATTGAAGTTTCAAAACATTGTGTTTTTTTTATAGCATGCGATATATTTTATTCAAATAGTTAACAAGAGCCATTTTGTAGGGTTGATAGTGATTTTTTTTTAAGAAAATTGCAAGTGTTAATATTTTTATAGCACGCGATATTTTGTTATGCAAATACTTAACAAGAGCCATTTTGTTGGGTTGATGGTGATTTTTTAAGAAAATTGCAACATTGCGTTAAGGTTTTTTTATAGCACGCGATATTTTTATATGCACATACATAGCAAGAGCAGTTTTGTTGGGTTGATTGTGATTTTTTTAAGAAAATTGCAACACTGTGTTATGGTTTTTTTATAGCATGCGATGTTTTTTATTCAAATACAAGAGCAGTTTTGTTGGGTCGATAGTGATTTTTTTAAGAAAATTGCAACATTGTGTTACGGTTTTCTATTCAAATACTTAACAAGAGCAGATTTTGTTGGGTCGATATTGATTTTTTTTTTTTAAGAAAATTGCAAATTCATAAAAAAAAGTTGTTTGATAAAATTTATTAAAAAATTTGATTAACTTCTAAATTTAAAGTCATGCCGACTTTCTTTTTTTTTTGTTTAAATAAAATTTGTGCAGTTTTTTATAGCTTTTGATAAGTTTTTTTTTTCAAAAATATTGCAAGCAAAATAAAACAATTTTTAAAATCATTCAAAAACCAAAAAATTAAATTTAAGCTTCAAATCTTAAGGTTTTTATAGCATGCGATATTTTTATGCAAATACTTAACAAGAGCCATTTTGTTGGGTTGATGGTGATTTTTTAAGAAAATTGCAACATTGCGTTAAGGTTTTTTTATAGCACGCGATATTTTTATATGCACATACATAGCAAGAGCAATTTTGTTGGGTTGATTGGGATTTTTTTAAGAAAATTGCAACACTGTGTTATGGTTTTTTTATAGCATGCGATGTTTTTTATTCAAATACTTAACAAGAGCAGTTTTGTTGGGTCGATAGTGATTTTTTTAAGAAAATTGCAACATTGTGTTACGGTTTTCTATTCAAATACTTAACAAGAGCATATTTTGTTGGGTCGATATTGATTTATTTTTTAAGAAAATTGCAAATTCATAAAAAAAAGTTGTTTGATAAAATTTATTAAAAAATGTGATCAACTTCTAAATTAAAGTCACGCCGACTTTCTTTTTTTTTTGTTTGTTTAAATAAAATTTGTGCAGTTTTTGATAGCTTTTGATAAGCATGCGAAACACATTTGGTCGCATGCGATATTTTTTACTCAAACACTTCATAAGAAGCTTTATTTTTTTATTTATTTATTTTTTAAAACTTTTTTTTTTTTTTTGTTTCAAAAACACTGCAAGCAATGCAAAAATTTTGTAAAATCATTAAATATTCAAAAATTTTAGCTTCAAAACATTTGAATTGTGTTAAGGTGTTTTTTATAGCATGTGATATTTCTCACTCAAACACAAAATAAGAGCAGCTTTATTGGGTTGTTGCTGATTGCAAATGATATAAGAATTCATAAAAAAATATCGCTCTTTAATAAAATTTATATCGGAGTTTGGTTATTGTTCTGTTTTAACAGTTAAAATTTTCGCTTACTTTTAAGTTTAAAGTTACGCCCTTCTTACTTAATCTACCTTTTATGCAGTTTTTCGTAGCATGCGATATTTTTTACTCAGACACTTCATAAGAAGCACTTTGAGTCAGTAATTTTTTTTCCAAAATACTGCAAACAATACAAAAAAATTTTAAAATCATTCGAAAACCAAAAATTTAAGCTTCAAAACTTAAAGTTTTTCTATAGCATGTGACATTTCTCAATCAAATATATAATAAGAGCGGTTTTATTAGGTCGATACTGATTGCAAATCATATAAAAACCAATAAAAAACCTATATAAATAAAAAAAATTGTTTAAAGATCTGCTATAACGGTTAAAATTTTCGCTAATTTTTAAAATTTAAAGTTATACTGCCATTTGTTTTTAATAGAATGTTTTGTATAGTTTTTTTGTAGCATGCGATATTTTTTACTCAGACACTTCAAAAGAAGCGCTTTATTGGATCAATAACAAGTTTTTTTTAAAAAATACTGGGGCCGAATCGCCGCATCCGTGAACGTAACGGCTTTCGTATGAGAAAAAATAATCGTATGAGAATCTCATGAGATTTATATCGTATCTCATGAGACTCTCATACGATTAATTTTTTCTCATACGAAAGCCGTTTCGTTCACGAATGCGGCGATTCGGCCCCTGCAAATAATATAAGAAAATGGTTAAGAATCATTCAAAAATTTAAGCTTAAAAAGATTTAGATTATGTTGTTTTTTTTGTAGCATGCGATATTTCTCACTCTAACACTAAATAAGGGCAGCTTTATAGGGTCTCTACTGATTATTATTCATGTGAAAATTAAAATAAAAACAGCTGTTTCATCAAATTAATGTAAAAATTTTGTTAAATTTCTGTCGCAACGGTTCCTATTATCACCTGCAAGGGTATTTGCGGGGAATCTTTTCATGATTGCTGTTTAGGGCTATCGAGAAGATGCCTCACGTGTACACATGAACTAAGTAGGAACTTCGAGTACCAGAAGATATCTTTTTCCGACTTAATGCTTGTGCCATAAAATGCATAAGTGACTCTTTGAATGCGGCATCATTAGAAAATTAAGCCTTCTTCAAGAAAACCACAAAACAGCTCACAATGTTCGATGACTGCATTCAGATAGGCGAAGAAATCATCGAGGCCATAAATTCAACTAAAAAATCTACTGAATCGAAACTTAAGGCGATGTCGGAAAACCTTAAGTCTATAAGAGATACGGCGAACAAAGCTTGCAAATGTTCTGCAATCGAATCCGACATTAGAAGAATGTACCTACTACATGGAGATAACAACAGAAAACATCAAGAATATTAAAACCTATAAAACTGATCGTCAACTCCATGACAATATGATCGCAATACGGAATGATCTTGATGCCATGTTGCAAACTAAATCAAATAAAGCAGATCATCCACACACCTGATCTGATTCTCTTCTAGTCGATATGTTATTCTCTAGAATGAGCGACATCAGCGAAGAACTAGAGGGGATTGTAAACGTCGTGAGGCACCAACAACCACTCAGAGTCAACGAAGTCATAGATATACAGTGCTTCCATCTCGATAGCTCTTCCATCTGCATTGAAGAATTGTTGGAAGCTTCGAAAATTTAAATGGAAGCTCCTGTCACACCACCTCCCATAATACCTTCTTCCACTTCATCTATCGCAACCTCTCCACCGACAATCGAACGTTTTGGAACAATCTGGACCAATGTTGCCAGAAAAGCCAGATAAATAGTACTTATAGTATTTTTCAACGATTGTGGGATGTGGTAATTCCCATGGTATTTTGTGGTAAAAATCTCAACTTGGGAAAAAATACCAGATGTGCGATATTTACCACGCGTGGGTAAAAATACCTCAAAATACCACAAAATACCTCAAAATACCTCAAATTACCACAATACCTCCGAAGAAAATTTGAAGGATTTTATGGTATATTGTGGAAATTTAAGGTATTTGTCATACTTTTGTGGTATTTTGAGGTATTTTGTGGTATATTGAGGTATTTTGCGAGTGCGGTAATTTGTGAGAATTAAGTGTGGGAAAAAGAGAATTTTGGTGGTAATTTCATCTGGCGACACTGATCTGGACCAATTCGGAATGGGAAAGAAGGATACAATGTCTAAAAGTGTGCAATGATGAAAGCAGCACACAAGGCAAACGAGAGTTGGGTACATAACCACCGCTAAAAGCACCACATCAACATTCATGACTGCCAGAGGACCTCTTCTATAAAAACTAAAAAAAGTGAGCAGGTTTAAAGTGAGTATACCCACGAAATACAGTTAGATGTTCCTGAACAGATCACGTAAAATACTCAAAGATGGAAACATGCGGATATCCGAGTGGTCTAATAGGAAATCTCCAATGAATTACCCTAATTCTAGGAGTAATAGAAGTAAGACCATTAAACATAAGTAGGCTTTTAAAATAAGTAAAACAGATTTCCAGGACCCTAATTGGACCCTCAAAGCAAATATTTTTCGCCCATTTCCCCTCTCAAAATATAATCCTTTACATGCATCAAAGACTAATATGCCATCACATCATACTCATAACAAAAAGCTACTTTTTGCTTTTTCGAACTTGCTTTTTCGAATTGTGTTGATGCTGGACTCCTTTTACATTGGTCAAGAAATGAATTGAAGTCTGTGAGTTTGTAGGCAATTCGCCGCACATCGGAATTGAGAAAAGGGTAAGAGAACATTTGCACTGTACCGTAATATTTTTGGCAATTTTTCAAGTATGTACTAAAGAGAACGTGAAAATAGTTGACTATAATTCAGCATTGGCTTTAATTTCGACATTTTTGTTCCGAAGATTGATGGCTACGTTCAGCAGTTACATCTGTTGAGCTCAACACGTTGAGGAAATGTATGAGAAAAATTAAAGATACCAAAGACAGACAATTTTCACAACACACGTTGATCATATTGAGCTGATCAGACACTGATACTTGAGCAGGCACATACTCAACAGTTGCACAACAATTGTACCAGCTGAACGCAGCCATTGCAAAATGTTAAAAAACTAAGTTAGAATTTCGAAAGTATCGATGAAACACAGAGTGACACATACAAATAAGCAGAATAAAAGTTTCTTTTTCTATTGGCATTTGTAAGGCGTCCACAGAGGGAACATAGGGAGGAACTTGCCCCCTGGACTGGAAAAATTTTATGTATTTTTATTTCATATGTGTATACGTTACATTTTCATATCATTTTCATATACTTGCACACCAATGTATACCTCCGCATCCCCCCCCCCCTCCCCTATTCCACTTGAAAAATTAATACGGACGCCTATGGGCATTTGTATGAAGAAAAGCTGCTTTTTACGTTGCGCTTAGTTGCTTTTTTCAAAAAGCTGCTTTTTGTTCCAGTATGAACGTCTTATAAAATCACAACCTAAAAATAAGCGTGTCTCATTCAACTTATCACCATCAACTACCCCACATGACCGAGTATGGCACCATACATAAATCTAATCATTTAAAGCTTCTGTATTTGTTTTTTGTCTTTATTTGTTGTTGCGTTTTGTGTTGCTACATAACTCCTTTGCTCTCAATTTTTGAGCGCTCACTGCCCATAGATGCACATGACAATCATTCATCAGAACGTTACCCAAATTTAATTCGCTGACATGTAGGTACTAAATCCCTCTTTACCAAAAATCACTCTTGATAAGGATGCAACAATCATCACTCCAGGCAAGACATTTGTTCCACCTATTGCTACTGCTATTATTTCCTCCATACATACGCCTACCACACCAATAAATACCGCTGATCCTCTTACAACCACACAGTCCTCAGTCCTCTGTTTCAGCCAAACTGTCCTTAGTTAAGCCTACCACGGCACCATAATTGCTTGATCCACTCCTTCCACCAATAGCAAAATGAACAAAAAATCTCGCTGAAACTAGCACTGAAGGGCGCTTTGTCATGTCTGGCCTTATAGACCAGAGGTTATATGAAAACGTGCGTCTCTACCAGAACTGTAAGGGAATGCATTCATTTGTTATTTAAAATCATTTAATTCCCAATCAATGATTTGAAATCATGAATGCAATCATTTCTTTTAAATTATAGATTGTGATTTGAAATTTCAATGATTGCATTAATTTTTTCAAATCATTGATTGTGATTGATTTGAAATTTCAATGACTGCATTCATTTTTTAAAATTGTTGATTGGGACTCCATGAATGCAATTGTTTTTTTATTAATCATCGAATGTGATTTGAAATTTTAAGTCCCAATCAATGATTTGAAAAATGAATGCAATAATTTTTTAAATCATTCCTCTTCCACATAATTTTCGTTGATTCATCATTCACACAACTCAACAAATCATTCATACAATTCATCGATTTCAATGAATGAATGAAATCACGTGAATGCAGTCAATAATCATCGATAGTGATTTGAAATTTCCAGTCCCAATCAATGATTTGAAAAAATGATTGCATTCATTTTTTTCAAATAATTGATTGGGACTCCATGAATGCAATTGTTTTTTGTTTTATTAATCATCGATTGTGATTTGAAATTTTAAGTCCCAATCAATGATTTGAAAAATGAATGCAATAATTTTTTAAAATGGATCAAAATTAATCAAAAATACAAATCAAATACAAATAAAAAAATCAATGATTTGTATGTTGCGGAAATTCAACTTTCTTGAGATAAAATTGTGGATGTCTCTGAAATTTTTTGCCGAAACCAGCCAGAGATCCCGGATTCGAATCCCGGCCATGCCATGGTCACACGCTTTAATCTTTTTGCATTTCTTTTCTCATTTCTTATCAAATGAAATCGAAAATTCATCAAAATTTACTTAAATTGACTGAGGTAAAGACATAAAATTTCCCTCAGATTCCAATCCACATGTTTCTACGACTAACCGCCACGCTTTGAACATCCCACATATGTTCCCATCTTTTCCACAAAATTTAAAGAAAACTAAAACTTTTTAAATTTCAAGATAAGAGCATAAAAATTTAATAATTTGAAAGTATTTTCGAAAAAGACAAAATTTGAGTAAAATTTAACTAAAAAACTCTCAACCTTTCTCTTACTTACGACATTCATAACTACTTCAGTACTGAAGTTTTTGAGTAAAAAAAATCGCATGCTACAAAAAACTCCACAAAAGTTTTATTAAAGGAAAAAAGTCGGCGTAACTTTAAATTTTAAAAACTTTACGAAAACTTTAACCGTTATAACAGAATTATAATATAACAAAATTTTGATATAAATTTTATCGAACAGCGATATTTTTTTATAGATTTTAACGAATCTAATGAAACGCATACCTACAGCGCTACAATAACACTAATTTCTTTTATTCATGGCTTCCTGCATTTCCTCAAGTTTCAAAATGTAAAAAATATTGATTTTCCACTTTTCACGACAAAAAAAAAACAAAAAATAACAAAAAAAATAATGAAAATGAGAAACACCCACAGTGCATAAAAGTGCTGCGAAAATTGCAATAGATTTTTTATGCATGCAACTTCCGTCAACTACCTTCCACAACCCCTTTCAAAAAAATCTTAATGATCATCATCCTCATCATCATCATATTCATCATCATCTGTTTCCACTGCCAGTTTCGTAATTTATATGCAAAACAATGCAGGCTAAACAAAAACAAAAAAAAACTTTTTTGCCGGTTCAACTTTTTCTGTTACAGCAACAAAAAACAACAACAAACAGACAATAAGAACCGAAAAAAAACATAAAAAACACCAGTGCAATAAATTAAAAATAAAAAAAGACACCAACACATTCAAAGTTATCTCAACAAAAGTATAAAAAAAAACAATTTAAAATATGTGCTCAACACAAGAAAAAACTTTCAGGAAATGTGACAACGTCGCATGCATAATGAATCGACTTTAATTTTTCGACGTCAACGTCGACGTTGTCTTCTGCAGGCATTCAAGCACAATCATCGGCTGACGACAACAGACCTTCTCTCGCTCTCTCACATAAACTGCCGCTATTGCTAGCAAACAAGCAGACACAACGTCGTTCTGGCTGTGCAACTAACTGTCTGTCAAACGCACGCACGCGACGTACGTTTATTTATTGACGACGTTTCGTTCGTTTGTTTGTTCGTCGAGAACACAAAAAAAAATTATAAAATTCTCATTGTATATGGACAAGTGTGTGTGTGTTTGTGTTAGGGTGCGTTTATAGTAACGACTTATTGCCGAACCGAACCGAACTGAAAACGCGTCATGCTGAAAGAAACTGGTAGTGCGTATAGTGCCCGCTTTCCGCGGCCGACTTATTGTAGCTGGTTTTTAACTATTTTGGGTTTGTTTCTTTATGTAACGTTTTTTTTTTTTTGTTTATTATTGCAATTTGAGCAGCAAAAAAGTCGCGTGATTTCTTGTCTGCTTTTTTCTTAACTCAAATCAGCGAAAAAACAAGTGAATAAACAAAAAAGCGAAACAACGCTGCTGAAACGCACTTTCAGAAACTGAAAGCTGCGTTAAGCCGCGTAAAGCCACACTTGTTCGACTTTTTTCCAATTGTTTTCTACTGTTTTTCGTTGTCTTGTTTGTTTAGATAAACTTTTCGCTGTTTTTTTTTTTTTCTTGATTTTTTTATTTTTACAATCGAAGCATCAAACCAGCCACATGATTTCGTGATTGTTGTAATTCGCCGAACCTTCACAGCTGCACCGCAACAACACAACGTGTGTTTGTTGTTGTTTATTCTTGTCGTTGTTGGTAAATTAGCGCATGCGACTGCGTACAACTCATGCTACGCTGAAGGTTTCTTGTTGGTAATTTTGCGTATGGTTTCGTCACCGACTGCTTTTTGTTTGTGTTTTTTATGCTCCTGATTGTACTACGTATCCAAAGATTTGTTGTTGTTGTTGTTGTTGTTGTTGATTCAAAAATCACTCTTTGGCAATCCCTGGTGTAAAGCACACAAAATCATGTTCGTTGTTATTGTTGTGTTTTTGGTTTGATAAAGCTGTGCTTGTTTGTTTTTTTTTTTTGTTTTTGCAACAACATATGATAACATTTAGAGAAAACAAAAGCTACTGATCGCTATTTCTTATTTTTTCACCCTTTCTTTTGTGATCCCAATAAAAAACGAAGAAAAGACGCAATAGACAAAAACAACAACAAAAAATAAAGAACTACGTGTACGTATGTATTTTATTTGATTTTTTCTTGCTCCTCTTTTTTTTTTTGTTATTTAATGCATATAATAAGTACGCCATGTGTAAAATAAGACAAAACACATGCAAACCGTACGAGCGAGCGAGAAAGCAACAATCGGCACGCCGAATAACGCTGCACAAGCTGCTTTCAGCTGCTTATTCAGCTGGCACTATACGCAGTTTGAACTTATTTCATATGATTGTATGTGCAGAGTTTTTCAGCTTTTCTTCTCGGTTCGGTTCGGTTCGGCAATAAGTCGTTACTATAAACGCACCCTTATCGTGCTAATACACATCACAAGCAGCAACAACAATTAAACAACAACCAAGCTGCAAAGCTCAAAGAAATATATGTACATATATATAAATATATATATATAAACACAGCTATACATATGTATATACATTGCTGTACATACTCGTTTGTTTGAAGAAGTTGAAGAGGAGCGAGCGCAGAGACAATAAAATCTGTTCGACGTCCTCGTTGCTGCTACTGCTGCTGCTGCGCTGTTCTGCACTTCCACTTCCACCACGTTTCTTTATGAACACGACGTTGTCATTATAACAACAAAATAACTGGTCGTTGAAGTTATACGGCAAAAGAAAACAATAACAAAATTCTTCGTAAAAATAGTAAGAAAAAACACGTAGATATGTATGTATGTTTAAAACTTAAACTCGACAGCAGCTATAGCAGCAGCGCTGCTAACGTCAAAGTCGTGAAAAATGATGATGATTTGGCGCGTTTTTTCGTGTTTCGTCGTTTTTTTGTTGTTTTTTTTTCTTTTTGAGAAAAATAATAAAAGCAATGACAGGCAGGCAAGGCAGGCACTAGAATACGAATGAAGTTGTAGAGGGAACAGAATGGAGATAAAATTTTGCGATTTTTTTTTCAACTTATTGTTTTTGTTATGCCGACTACGACGACGGCGTCAAGCTGTGGCATGTGAAGTAGATGATGATAATGATGATGATGATGATGAGACTGATGATGATGAGACTGACGATGATGACGACGACGACGTTGAGTATTATTGTGGCTGCGGCGTTGTTGCTCGACAACGGGTGGCGCGGCACATTGCCACGGTTGCCTTGCCAACAATACGAATACGTCGCACAGCAAACTTTGCAACGTTGCCACATTTCAATCATTTCAAGAGATGGGTGAAAAGTTTTGATTGGAGCCTTATGAAAATGCAAGATATTTTATTAAAGTTTTTCTCGGTTTTGGAAGGTGTTTCGTGCCCCGTGCCTCAGCTGCAGATTTAACATCTCAAATTCTCTTTTAAAACTAATTGCACATGGGTCAAATGTCCGAACAAAATATTTTGTCTGGCTTCGCTGGGACGTTGCTCAAATGTTTGCTGAAATGTTCTTAAAAATTAACGATATTTCAACGGGCTTCCTTTCAAAAGACCAAATTAACCCTGGCGCAAGAAATTTTTTGAACCCTTCAAAGCTGATAATTTAAATTTTGGAAAATCTTGAGATTTTATGGAATTTGTATATTTTCGCCGGAATTTTATCTGGGGCCGAATCGCCGCATCCGTGAACGTAAAGGCTTTCGTATGAGAAAAAATAATCGTATGAGAATCTCATGAGATTTATATCGTATCTCATGAGATTCTCATACGATTAATTTTTTCTCATACGAAAGCCGTTTCTTTCACGGATGCGGCGATTCGGCCCCTGGTCTACGGCGTTAGAATAAATGGAAAATTCTGGTTAGACGAAATGGAAAAGGTCTAGGGCTGTATTTTTGTCAGCTGTTAAGCCAGGCCAGCTATGTTTAGATGATGGAATTACCGTTTATTTCATTTGATGTGTATATTTTGTATAATTCTTGGAGTTTAGTGCATTTTGGCATTTTAAAAAGTATACGATCAAAAAAATGGCTCCACGCAAAGAAATTTGTGCAGATGTGCGAAAATTAGTTACTAAACATAGAAATGAGAATAAATCATTTGGTGAAATAGCAAAATTATTATGTTTAAGCAAATCGACGGTGCAGACCATATTTAATAACTTTAAAAAATCAAGTTCCGTGGAAAGTCAATCGCGCACTGGTCGTCCGAAGAAGCTTGACCGTAGAGACGTTTCATTCATTCGCAAAGAAGTGGACTGAAATCCCAAAGTTCATGCCACTAGGTTGGCCCAGGACATAGCTGAGAGATCCAAAATTGTTGTTTACCCCCGCACAGTAACAAGGACCCTAAATAATGAATTATTTCACTGCAGAACTCTTCGTAAGAAGCCCCTTATAAGAGACAAAAACCGGAAACTTCGCTTGGAGTTCGCAAAAAAGCATTTAAATAAGGAAATGGACTTCTGGATACGTGTTCTATTTACGGATGAGCCGAAATATAACATATTTGGATGCGACGGGAAAGCCAAAGTTTGGAGAAAACCGAACACTGCTATGGATCCCAAGCACCTAATGCCGACTGTGAAGAATGGTGGTGGCAGTGTTATGGTCTGGGGAGCAGTTGTAGCCTCAGACATCGGAAATCTGGTATTTGTTGAAGGCAATATGGATCGCTTCCAATACAAGTCCATATTGAAACACAATTTGAAGTCATCCGTAGAAAAGCTATGCCTAGGATCGAGCTGGATATTCCAACAGGACAATGATCCTAAGCATACGTCGCAAGTAGTGAAGGCCTGGTTGCTGTATTATGCTCCACGACAGCTGTATTCACCTCCACAAAGCCCGAACACGTTCATATTTTTGATTGATTGTTAATGAACGCGGCACCCATCTTGCTATCAGCTTTTTAATACGCAAATGTTCATGTAAAATTTAAACCACCGACCCACTTGATATGCCTACGTCTGTAGCTCTCTCACGCACTTTCACTTTCGGATTATCCCATGCGAAATCGTGGATTTTTCCAATACATTCTGGAGTGGTCACTGTTTTTGGTGCTCCTCCGGCGTGTTCATCTTTTGTGCTGATTCGACCTCTTTTGAAGTGTGCAATCTAATATTTAACGGTTCAATACGACGGAGCAGCTTCACCGTAATATTTATCGAGCTTTTCTTTTGTTTCTTTCGTACTTTTGTTACGCAAAAAGTAATGCTTAATCAAGACACGAAATTCTTCTTTATCCATTTTTATTACAATACCAAAAGGTGTTTAATTTAGAACACTTTAACGTCACTATTTATTGACAGATCGATCTGACATTTATGGTGGTTCATGTTAAGATTGCCACCCTTCAAAAATGTTATGCATATGAAGAGTGGTGGTGCCGCCACTTGGAGACCGCCAGCAACTTGAACGCCCTCGTGCCCAATATATGAAATAATATCCCAGACAGGCTCTAGAAAATATAATTAAAACAGGATTTCTGTTTATTTTTCGGTGTTTTTATTCAAAATATTTTCCTCCCGATCCAATACACCTGTTACAGCGATTCATTAGTGATTCAATGATCTACCCTCTAGCTCATTTTGCGGGATTGCCTTCAGTGCCCGTATCGTAGCAAAAAAAGCCTCCTTTCAATTTCGGGAACAAAGAAAAGCCGCACGGTGCCAAATCAGGTGAATACGGCGAATGATTTAACACACACACACACTTGATTTCGAGCCAAAAATTTACGAACAATGCGGGCTGTGTGATTCGGTGGATTATCGCGCAACAGAGACCAACTTTCTGGATCGCGTTATTCGGGTCGATAACAACCGATTCTGGGCATCAAATGCTTTAAAACTCCAAATAATATGCGACACTAACTGTTTGACCAGTTGGAATGAACTGTTTGTGAAAAATTCCTTTGCTATCGAAGAATGTGCTGAGCATTGTCTTGATTTTTTAAGGAACTTTTTTGCTTGTGGTGGATTTTTTTCTTCCATTTTGCACTTTGACGATGGATTTCTGGATCATATTGGAAAGACCACGTTTTATTGCCCGTAACAGTTGCTTTCATGAAGTTTGGATTATTTCTTGAGGCCACAACGACGTTTCTGGAATGTCGAACTCTTATAAATTCTTGATCATCATTTAATGTGTGTGAAACAAATTTTGCACATACCTTTGTTATGGCCAAATCCCCGTGAAGAATTATTCGAATGGCCTCTTTACTGATGTTAAGGCCTCGTCCATCTTTCTCACTGAAGCATTATGGTTTTCTGCAACAAAATCACGTACTTTTTAGTTAATTTCAGGTGTCCGAACTGAAATTGGCCTTCCTGTGTATTTGTCATCATCCAGCGTCTCTCTACCGTCCAAAAAAACGTTTATGCCACTCAAAACTAACTGCTCTACTTAACCCATTGACTACCACGATTTTTCGAACACTCAACAGCTTAGATAGCTTAAAAAATTTTTCCCGTGGTAGGAAATGGGTTGATCAATCATCACCGTACGCTTGTTGCATCAATCGAAATCCTTCTGATGCATTTTTACCAAGTTTTGCGTAGCATTTAATGACCAACTCTTTGTTCCATGTTTGAATTTCAGCACGAATTTCAACAAATGAACGTTTTTTTGCAAAATAATTACCGGTAAAATAAATACCAGTTAAATGACAACCAACTTCATAACATTTTGATAGACAATAGAGAAAAATACAACCATTATAAAGAAATGGTTAAATGGTTCGCGTTCGGGATATTATTTGACACACTGTATATATGTATGTTATGCCCTTGTTCTTTTTTTATGAGAATTTTGCTTATTTTTCATAGATTAAGACTAGGGCTGTTCCCGTAATTTTTTGGACTAAAAATGATGATACTCTCAAAACTGAGAGAATAGTAAAAAGTCACTCAGAGACATGAAACTGTACGAGCGGGCACGCCTTTCGGACTGAAACTAGCAAAATGGACTAATACGGTGGGAACAGGCGAAATTTTGAAAATACGAAATGAAATTAAGAAAATTAAAATTTGGCAAAAATTCCTTAAAAAGAAGTCATATTTTTAAAAATATATGTACTGCACTCTTTCATTATTCAACATTACTTCCGTCAACTTCAGAATCTATCAATTGTAATTTAGAATGATGGAATGTACTTCAGAAAGCATCATAATTTATTAAGAGTATTCACATGTACTTCAGACTACAGTAAATTAATTGCAGAATAGTCCAGAAAGTATCGTGAATTCAGAATTCAAAAGGATCAAATGTGCTTCAGAAAGCATAAAATGTGCTTCAGAAAGCATAAAATGTGCTTCAAAATTATCAAAACAAAGAAATGTGCTTCATAAGCCATTAAATGTTCTTAATTGGACATTAAGAACGTTCTGGTTGCTCAAAAGAGGTAGCAACTGCAGAAATGATCAACAGAATCTATGATATCGTATTAGACGATCCGAAAGCGGTGAGAAGTGCGTAAGATAGTTGAGGCTACAAAGATGTCAAAACTGACTCAGTGGTTTCCATTTTGTATGATGATAATTTGAGTATAGTAAATGGGTGTGACATGTGTGAACAATCCACCAAAAAAGACAACGAGTTCTTTCGGTAGACAACGAGTTTCATGATGCAAAAGATTTTGTGTGTTGATTAGTAACCTGTAATGAAACAAGGACTCACCACTTTACGCCTGAATCGGTACATGCTTAAAAACGGCCAAAGAAAGAACAATCGGCCGGAAAGGTTTCGACAGCGTTTTTTAGGATTCTCACGTAATATTATTGATGATTGATGAATACTATGCAGCATCAGTGGATCGTTTGAACGATGCTCTTAAGGGGGGTTATATACCCAGAACTTTTTTTTTTTAAAAAAAATTATTGCATTTTCTTAAAGCTTTAAGTCTCAAGAATTTGTGGTGATTTCAAGTCGATATCTCAAAAAATAAAAAATTTATAGCCTAGTAAGTGAACCGCCTTCTAGAGCGCGCAGTGCTGGCCCTTATTTTCAAACGCGTTTTTCTCGAAACCATGTTTTCAAAGTCGATGACGGTGAGATTTCTCGAAACTCAGCGAACCGATCGTTTTGATTTTTTTGCAGGTTTATTTTATTCATAATAATCTCGTACTTGTCTTAGGATTTTTGTTTTTTTCGTAGCTTCGTTCATTAGACAAAATAATGGCGAATTTTTCGTCGCAAATCGTTACTTTACGTTCGGAAGTCCGCCATTTTGAGAAAAATCAATATTTTCAAAATCGACTGTGACAAGTACGGGTTTTAAGTATCAAGTTTAATAATATTTTTAATTTTTTTGTTTCAGATGAATTTAGTAGGAGTAATCTTGGTCACCTTTTTTCACAGCTTCTACATTAAATTTTTATACCCCTATATTTAAAAAGCGTAAAGGGGTAAAAACAGTAAACGTAAAAAAAACTTCGACCCAGTCGAAGATAATTTCTTACTTGTTTTTATTAAAAAAAAAACTAAACATACTCTTGAATGTGTATATTTTAAGGTATAAGACCCTTGATTTAAAAATATTCCTTAGGTTTCCTTAAAAAAATTCACAAACATGACCTTTTTTACAGGTCAATACAGGCAAATACAGGTTCCCAAAGTTGAGAACTTTTTTTTTGTTTTTGGTCAGTATTTTGTAATCTCTGGAAACAAATACAGGTTCTCAAAGTTGGGGACCTTTTTTTTTTGCTCATCAGTTCACTTTCAAATCGACAGGTCCGAAGAAGTAGGTTGAATATCTAGTTAGTTTCCTAGTTCATGCCGAAATTTTTCCGGTTGTACTTTTTATTTTTCCAATCTTTTTATTTCTATTTTAATTTTGATTTTTTCTTTTTTATTTTTTCCCGATGAAACCTTGGTTCACACACACAGCATCGATGTTTTCTGGCACAGAAACGAATTTTGGACAAAATTCACGGAATTCGTTCTGGAGCGAACTTCGGTCACGATTGAATTCGTTATATCAGTTATTTACAGTGCTGTAGGATGGTGCTTTAACGACGTATAAAGAATTAAGTTCATAGATGCATTCATTTCTTGATAATCAACGTCGAATGTTATGAAAAATAATCGCACGAAAATGTTCACGAGTTAATTAGATTGTAAGCCTGAGATGAATTTTTCAAGTAACTGTAAACAACACAAATCGCGCTCAAAGGGCAAAATGTTCTGAAGAAGAGTATGTTCCACAATGACAAGCTTCCCCATGGAAACGTCAAATGATAAGTGTTGTCACTTACTCTTGGCAAGGCCAGAAATATAAGTAGCAACCCGAGTATAACCTGAATTTTTTAGCTTTAAAAGTACATCAGGCTTTTAAGGATTAAGTCTATGTTCAAAAAAATGTTCTGCACACTTACAAATTGCTGATATTTGCCAATTTAATCCAAAAACTTCACAACAGAGATAATTGCTGCGAAAATTCCAATAGGTTGGTGTAAATGTCTTACCTGCAATGAAAGAAAGATAAAAACAAAAAATTAATAAAAATTACAAGATAATTGTGTTGAATTGTATTTAAGAATTTACAATAATAAATAATTCTATATCTTATAGTGTATCGTGTTGTTGTTGTTTTGCACTATGTAAAAACTTAACAGCGCTGTTATCAACTTAGTACCCTACAAATGTCAAAATTTACTGATCGCTCAAAATAAAAGCTCAGCAGCTGACAGTTTAAGTATGTACAGCAGCAACAACAACAAAAACAACAACAACAATATAATCTAGTTTAATAAAATGTCACAATGCGCTTGATAAAATGTGAGCAAAGTTGAAATCAGCACAAATGTCAACGTATTCCGTTTAATTATAGAGAAAAAGTTATAAAAAAAAAATATTAATATATATAAATAAATGCAAATTAAAAGATTAAGTCATAAATGAAGCAAAAAAAAAATTAAATTACATAAAAGCTGATAAGCAAACGCTGCTATTGGCTGCTATATAAGCCAAAAACATACAAAAATAACAGCAGAGCGCGGTTGTTATCTTCACTAAATTTATTAGATAGAAAATAAAAAAAAACTACACGAATTCCTAAACAGATAAGAAAAGTACACAAAATAAATCAAATAAATAAAACGTTTTTATTATCAGCTGCCTTGTTTTTTTTTTTTTTTTTGTCCTCATTAAAGCTAATATTTGCGTGACACATAAATTTCTTGATAGCGGCGGCAGATAGTGAGGCGAGAGCACGTTGATAACCACTACTTGAGAGTGACGAGGAAGTGGTTGCCGGTAAGGTCATATGTAAGAGCAATGAGCCAGCTGAGAGCAAGAAATTTGGCAACATCGCCGCCGACGCGCAAATTAATCACACTGCGGGAGCTTAATGTTTTTTTTACTTATTTATTTATTCTGCTTTTTTTGGCTTTTTTGTTTATTTGAAGTAAATAACAGTAAAAACTAACGGCAAATGTTTCAAATGCTCGAAAACGAAAAAAAAAAAAAATAATTTACTACCAGTGACGGAATAGCAAAAGGCGCTTTTGCGCTCTGTCTTCAGCACAGCTGATTTAAATTGTTATTGTAATTTACTCACAGCTGTTTTACAATTTTTTTTTCCTTCCTCATCTATTGTGAAATCTAAATATTTGGGCCTATTATGTCATAACTGTTATGCTGGTATGATTTTTGTGTAATAAACGAGGGCTGGCTGCCTTTTAAGTCTTGCGCCTCGTCCGCACTGAGCATTTCCAGATGAATTTTGACAGTTCCATTCGAAAAATCTGACTTTTTCTAGCAAAAACGTACAATGTTTTGATGTATGTGCGCTTATTGTGTTGTTAACAGTGGTTTGAAATTTGTTTTCCCGCAAAAAAATGGAATTGGAATGAAATGGAATTGCGTGAACATTTTTGGGTGATGATTTTTTACGATTTTCGACGTGGATTGACAAGAAAAGAATGCATCGATGAATTAAGTACGAATTTTTGGGGATGAAGCAACACACCCAGCGACTGTAAAACGCTGGTGCAATGAGTTCGAGCATGGTTGTCGTTCTCTCCAAGACAAATTTCGTGAATGTCGTCCAAGAACGGCTGTTGTGGCAGAAAACATCGATGCTGTGCGGTGAATTGTTTAAAGCAGACCGGCATGTGACGTACCGTGAGATGGAGTTAGAATTGGGCATAAGTGGGACATCGATGCTGTACGTGAATTGTTTACAGCAGACCGGCATGTGACGTACTGTGAGATGGAGTTAGACTTGGGCATAAGTGGGACCAGCATACATGCGATATTACATGAGCATTTAGTCGTCGGGCAGATTTGTTCCCGTTGAATACTCCATCATATCTGTGGTCACAAGGAATAACAGCCTAACTCAAAATATCGTAAAAACGGGATGTTTTATTTTCCTTACCTCGTCTGCTTCCCGGTAAAAAAGCGAACTGGTATTTATGCAAAATGAAAGGACATTCATGTATCTATAAGTTCCATGTTCGATTGTTCCATTAACTTCTAGGAAACAGACGAGGTAAAGAAAATAAAACATCCCGTTTTTACGATATTTTGAGTTAGGGTGCGTTTATAGTGCCGACTTATTGCCGAACCGAACCGAACCGAGAAGAAAAGCTGAAAAACGCTGCACATACAATCATATGAAATAAGTTCAAACTGCGTATAGTGCCAGCTGAATAAGCAGCTTAAAGAAGCTTGTGGAGCGTTATTCGGCGTGCCGATTGTTGCTTTCTCGCTCGCTCGTACGGTTTGCATGTGTTTTGTCTTATTTTACACATGGCGTACTTATTGTATGCATTAAATAACAAAAAAGAAGAGGAGCAAGAAAAAATCAAATAAAATACATACATACGTACACGTAGTTCTTTATTTTTTTGTTGTTGTTTTTTTCTTTTTTATTTGTTGTTTTTTTACAACAACAAATCGTTGGATACGTAGTGCAATCAGGAATTAGTACCATAAAAAACACAAACAAAAAGCAGTCGGTGACGAAACCACACGCAAAATTACCAACAAGAAACCTTCAGCGTAGCATGAGTTGTACGCAGTCGCATGCGCTAATTTACCAACAACGACAAGAATAAACAACAACAAACACACGTTGTGTTGTTGCGGTGCAGCTGCGCCTGTGAACGATTCGGCGAATTACAACAATCACGAAATCATGTGGCTGTTTTGATGCTTCGATTGTAAAAATAACAAAATCAAAAACAAAACAAACAGCGAAAAGTTTATCTAAAAAAACAAGACAACGAAAAACAGTAGAAAACAATTGCAAAAAAGTCGAACAAGTGTGGCTTTACGCGGCATAAAGCAGCTCAGTTTCTGAAAGTGCGTTTCAGCAGCGTTGTTTCGCTTTTTTGTCTATTCACTTGTTTTTCGCTGATTTGAGTAAAGAAAAAAGCAGACAAGAAATCACGCGACTTTTTTGATGCTCAAATTGCAATAATAAACAAAAAAAAAAACGTTACATAAAGAAACAAACCCAAAATAGTTAAAAACCAGCTACAATAAGTCGGCCGCGGAAAGCGCGCACTATACGCACTACCAGTTTCTTTCAGCATGACGCGTTTTCAGTTCGGTTCGGTTCGGCAATAAGTCGTTACTATAAACGCACCCTAAGGGCGCGAGAACAAAAGCTGAAAAACGCTGCACATACAATCATATGAAATAAGTCCAAACTGCGTATAGTGCCAGCTGAATAAGCAGCTGAAAGCAGCTTGTGCAGCGTTAGGGTGCGTTTATAGTAACGACTTATTGCCGAACCGAACCGAACTGAAAACGCGTCATGCTGAAAGAAACTGGTAGTGCGTATAGTGCGCGCTTTCCGCGGCCGACTTATTGTAGCTGGATTTTAACTATTTTGGGTTTGTTTCTTTATGTAACGTTTTTTTTTTTTGTTTATTATTGCAATTTGAGCAGCAAAAAAGTCGCGTGATTTCTTGTCTGCTTTTTTCTTTACTCAAATCAGCGAAAAACAAGTGAATAGACAAAAAAGCGAAACAACGCTGCTGAAACGCACTTTCAGAAACTGAAAGCTGCTTTATGCCGCGTAAAGCCACACTTGTTCGACTTTTTTCCAATTGTTTTCTACTGTTTTTCGTTGTCTTGTTTGTTTAGATACGTTTAGATACGTTAGACACGTTGTGTTGTTGCGGTGCAGCTGCGCCTGTGAAGGTTCGGCGAATTACAACAATCACGAAATCATGTGGCTGTTTTGATGCTTCGATTGTAAAAATAAAAAAATCAAGAAAAAAAAAAACAGCGAAAAGTTTATCTAAACAAACAAGACAACGAAAAACAGTAGAAAACAATTGGAAAAAAGTCGAACAAGTGTGGCTTTACGCGGCTTAACGCAGCTTTCAGTTTCTGAAAGTGCGTTTCAGCAGCGTTGTTTTGCTTTTTTCTCTATTCTCTTGTTGTCCGCTGATTTGAGTAAAGAAAAAGGCAGACAAGAAATCACGCGACTTGCAACAAGGCTTTTTGTTCTTTCTGTGCACTTCTTTTTTATCTAAAAAAAAAACAAGACAACGAAAAACAGTAGAAAACAATTGCAAAAAAGTCGAACAAGTGTGGCTTTACGCGGCATAAAGCAGCTTTCAGTTTCTGAAAGTGCGTTTCAGCAGCGTTGTTTCGCTTTTTTGTCTATTCACTTGTTTTTCGCTGATTTGAGTAAAGAAAAAAGCAGACAAGAAATCACGCGACTTTTTTGCTGCTCAAATTGCAATAATAAACAAAAAAAAAACGTTACATAAAGAAACAAACCCAAAATAGTTAAAATCCAGCTACAATAAGTCGGCCGCGGAAAGCGCGCACTATACGCACTACCAGTTTCTTTCAGCATGACGCGGTTTCAGTTCGGTTCGGTTCGGCAATAAGTCGTTACTATAAACGCACCCTTAGGCTGTTATTCCTTGTGACCACAGAGTACTCATAAAAATACTTTAGGGAGTCTTCGAGAGAAAGATCTTTCGAGAGATCTTCGGTCCAATTTGCGTCAATCGCGAGTACCGAATTCGATTAAACCACGAGCTGTATGAGCTGTACGCCGACAGCGACATATGTAGTTAAGAGCATCAAAATCGAGCGGCTGCGCCGATTAGGTCATGTTGAGCGGATGGACAACGACGCTACAGCGAAAAAACTATTCGATTTGGTGCCCGGTGGTGGTCAACGCAGAGGAAGAAGGGTCAAGTGATGAACAACCTGACGACGATTGATGTTTCCAACTTGGCGGTTTCGCTAGTCGAGTAGGTAGCGTGCTCGACTGCCATTCCAAAGGTCCCGGGTTCGAATCCCGGCCAGGCCATGGCCCAACCCTCATTTCTAATCAACTGAAATTGAGAAATCATCAATATTGACGACTTTAAATTTTGGTTGGTGGTAGAGAAGTTTGTGGATGAGATTTCCTTATAACTTGAATTGACTGAGGTAAAGGCCTAAAACTTGCCTCAGATTCCAATTCACATGTTTATACGGCTTTCAACCATGCTTACAACATCCTACACACGTTTAATTTGATAGCTCATTTCTTCCCACAAATCTAGCACCCCATTTACGATCCAAGGCAGACTTGACTGAATCGGTATTATACCTGAAACCCTTGGTTCAAAGCAAAAAAAAAAAAAAAAAAGCGCCAGAAAAGTAACTAAGTTCTCATCTGAGCAGAAATATTAGAGCTTTCAACTTTTTTTTTCGAGCTTTGTTCGAGTACCCGGCACCCTTAAAAAAGCCCGGGAAGCAACAAAGCCCGGGTATTCGGGCGTTACCCGGGTGATTTGATAATCAATGCCCGGGTATTTACGAGCTTTTGAGCTACACTAAGGGAAAAAATATTAAATTTATCCAAAAACTTTTTTAATTTATCCAAAAAGCGAGTCATTTTTGCACCAATAACGCATTTATTTAAATCGACCACGTAAATATTTAAAATTTATTTAAATACTTTTTTAATAAAATAAAATATTAAAATATTTAAAATAAAATTAATAAAAAATATATTAAAATTATGCACGAATATATTTAAATATCTTTCCAACATTTACTATTTGAAAATAAAACATCGCATTTAAGGAAAATTTATATAAAAATATTGAAATTAAAAACACATATATTATAACGTTTCCCACGAGATGCGTCCATCAAATGGCATTTGTTAGTAAATTTTATTTTCTTTTTTACTTTTTTTGTTCTCTAATTTATACTATTTTGACAGTAAACTAGAGAAACAAAAATTGAAAAATAAAATACCAAAAATATGCAGGCAAATGACAACCGGTGCAAGATATTTTTAAGAAAATGTCCGGTTGTCACTCAAACCCTATTTATTTTGCGATCATCAATCGCACTTGCAAAGAAAATTGGCCAAACATGCGGCTATATTTCCCTTGCAACAATAACTAAATGAGAATTATAAGAACTAAGGTTGCAACTGCAAGAAATAAAATGCAGGAACAGAGTGCGATGCTGTTGCTGCTTGTCGGAATATGTGTGTACTTGTGCGATGCTGTTGCTGCTTGCTTTTATGGAATATGTGTGTATGTGTGGTATAAATAAAATTCAAATACGGGAAAAAAACGAGTTGTAAGGAAAACATTTGATTTATCCACGTAAATATTTAAATAAAATTTATACTCAGGCGTGGATAATGCTAATATGCGTTATTTCCCTTAGTGTACCCTTGAAGCCAAGAATTTTTAAAATTTACTCTCTAATTTTAACTTTTTTGAAATAAACATTTGATTTGATCGATTTTACCATGATCATTTAAAATTACCATTCCGAATAAGGCTATATTTATTCCAATACCATAACAATCGCGCTGCTATAATACTTAAATTGTATTACAAATGTTCGAAATACCCGAAAAGCTTAAAACTACCCGGGTAGCTCGGTTGCTCGAAATTGAGAACTTATGGGTTTTCCATTAAGGACTTGACAACTTTTTTTTTAAATAAAACGCAAACCATTTGAGATATTTCAAAAACTTTATTATCGGCTTGAAGTAGAATCAAAACATTTATGAATGGAACTCAACTTCGTTCATATGGCCACCGCGGGCACGTATGCAGCGGTCGATTCCTTGGATCCAAGTTTCCATGACTCGGCCACACATTTCGGCCGACACGACCGCTATTTCGCGTTCAATGTTGGCTCTGAGCTCTTCCAACGTCGTCGGCTTGTTGGCATAGACCAATGACTTGATGTAGCCCCAAAGAAAATAATCTAGAGGCGTTAAATTGCACTAACGAGGCGACCAATCGACTGGCCCATTTCTTGAGATAACACGCTCATCAAACTTACTCTTCAATCAATCGATTGTAACGTGTGCTGTGTGGCTTGTGGTACCGTCCTGTTGGAACCACATGTCGTCCAAGTCCATATCTTCCAATTTGGGCCAAAAATAATGGGTATCATAGCGCGATAACGATGGCCATTCACAGTAACGTTACGATCGTTATCGTCGACGAAAAAATATGGTCCAATGACGCCGCCGGCATGCAAACAGCACCAAGCAGTTGTTTTTTGTGGATGAAGTGGTGGATTCATCAAGCACATGTGGATTTTCACCCGACCAATAATGCATATTTTGCTTATTGACGAACCCATTGAGCCAAAAATGAGTTTCGTCACTGCAGATGATTTTGCGATGAAATTCATCGTCTTGAAATTCATCAGGCGCATCTTTTCCAGAGCCCAATCGGGGAACGTACGTCGCTTCAAATGGTCCATCGGCTTCAATTCTTGAGTCAGCTTGATCTTGTATGGGTGAAAACCAAGATCCTTACGCAAAATTCGCCATAAAGTGGTCTGGGCGATGCCCAGTTCTTGAGAACGCCGTGGAATGGACTGTTCTGTATCGTTTGCTACGGACGCCTAAACGGCAGCGACATTTTCGACCAATCCGTTGTGTCACTGGCACGGCAACATCACACAACGAATATGTAGACTCAAATTTTTGCACTAAACTTGTTATTGTCTGTCTACTAGGGCGAGAATTACGACCGAAATTTGCAGATAACGCTCTTAAAGTTGCGATTACGGACTCCGAATTTGGAGACGTTTTTCGTTCGTGTACTTTACTATGAAAATGTTGAGTTTAGTGAATAAATCGACAGTGACAGTTCGATGATTAGTGAAAGGGTGCGTTCAGAAATTTAATTCAAAGTTGTCAAGTCCCTATTTGAAAACCCTGTATAATAAATATTCTCGAAAGTATTTAAAACTATTTCAGATTTCCTACTTCAAAATCAAACAGTGCCAAATAGGCTTGAAATGCGATCCACAAAACCTCTTATATAGGCTGAGAGATCACATTTCACAGAAAGTAGCTCTACAAAACACTTTAATGTTTATAAATATATCAAAATGTCGACGAAATAGTGACAAATAAAAACAAAATCATTAAATTTATCAAAGTTCCAAACCATTCTTGACACTCTTCCCAGTTTAAATCAGTTTTCTGCACACTCTTCCTTGATTCCCAGTTCAGCTTCGGCATTTTTATGAATAACAAAAGTTTTAAGAAACATTTTAATCCAAAATAATAAATTCTGAATTTTTAATTTTGTGAAATTTGGGTAAATTTAAATATGTTGCTGTGCTTTACTCAGCGCCCTGAAAACAAAAACTAAACAAACTGCACAAAAATGGCGCCATAAATTCTACAAAATATTTTGCAACCAAAATAAATGAGTCGCATTTGCCAACGGAATTTAATTCCCTTGGGTTACTTGTTGTAATTGTTCACCCCCAACACACTATCTTCTCCTGCCAACCAAAGCTGCTGCTGCTGCCCTTTACTAAAAAGCTTACTTTAGCTGTCCATACAGAAAAACAAAATTTTTTTGTTTACTTGGCACGTTCGTTCAGCTGTGCTAGGACAACAAAAACACAAACATAAAAACAAAAAAAAAAAAAAATAATAAAAAAAAATAGCAAAGGAGAAAGCAAACAAATGGATTGCGTAAAAGAGATGCATGCAGCACGAGGTTGTTAAAGTTTTATGCGTTCATAACAACAAGGACAAAATTCGCAGGATTCGTGAAAGCAATTTTGCTGCTTCCTTTGAAATGAATGTGGGGGGGGGTGCTGCGCAACGTGCCAGCTAGCTATACAAGCAAACAAAGATAGGTGGGAAAAAAAAAACACAAGATTGTCTTTATATAAAGATACTTGTGTATCTTAAGGATTGAAAATAAATCCAAGCATTAACTTAGTCATGTATACAAGAAGTTTTATTATTGCAGCAAACTTATATACCTACATACTACATATATGTTATTAAGTGCTTTTATATATAAAGTATCCTATGTGTAGTCTTCTAGTGTACGTTTGTAACATTTCATTTACTTTTATGACTAAAAATTATGAACGTCTGCTCGTAGCAGTAAAAATTTATTGATTTTCCTTTTTGCAAAAAAGTTGCTAGCAAAATCGAGACAAACAACAACATAAAATCTGAAGAAAAAAACAGAATTAATTCTGATGATGTCCTGGAAATTGCTTATGTGGCTATAGTCGGAGCAAATGTTGATATTGAACAAAATTCTTTGTTATTCAAAGTTCTTTCGCAAGTTTGTAACAAAAGTTTTCAGCTTCTCTCCTTTTTTTATTGTTTATCATTTAACATTTATCATACATCATTCATAATTAAACACTCAAAATTCATAATACTTTATTATCCCTTTGTCATATATCAATCCTCATTCATACTCAATAATTCATAATTCCTCATTCATCATTTGTCATATATTATTCATCAGTCATTGTTCATAATTCATAACTCATATTTGTAATTTATTACTATATACTTACATATGTATATCTATCACTATGCATAATTCATCATTTATCATTTATCATTTATCATTTATCATTTATCATTTATCATTTATCATTTATCATTTGTAATTTATCATTTATCATTTATCATTTATTATTTATCATTTATCATTTATCATTTATCATTTATCATTTACCATTTATCATTTATCATTTATCATTTATAATTTATCATTTATCATTTATCATTTATCATTTATCATTTATCATTTATCATTTATCATTTAACATTTATCATTTAACATTTATCATTTATTATTTATCATTTATCATTTATCATTTATCATTTATCATTTATCATTTATCATTTATCATTTATCATTTATCATTTATCATTTATCATTTATCATTCATCATTCATCATTCATCATTCATCATTCATCATTCATTATTCATCATTTATCATTTATCATTTATCATTTATCATTTATCATTTATCATTTATCATTTATCATTTATCATTTATCATTTATCATTTATCATTTATCATTTATCATTTATCATTTATCATTTATCATTTATCATTTATCATTTATCATTTATCATTTATCATTTATCATTTATCATTTATCATTTATCATTTATCATTTATCATTTATCATTTATCATTTATCATTTATCATTTATCATTTATCATTTATCATTTATCATTTATCATTTATCATTTATCATTTATCATTTATCATTTAGCATTGATCATTCATCATTCATCATTCATCATTCATTATTCATCATTTATCATTTATCATTTATCATTTATCATTTATCATTTATCATTTATCATTTATCATTTATCATTTATCATTTATCATTTATCATTTATCATTCATCATTCATCATTCATCATTCATCATTCATTATTCATCATTTATCATTTATCATTTATCAATTATCATTTATCATTTATCATTTATCATTTATCATTTATCATTTATCATTTATCATTTATTATTTATCATTTATCATTTATCATTTATCATTTACCATTTATCATTTATCATTAATCATTTATAATTTATCATTTATCATTTATCATTTATCATTTATCATTTATCATTTATCATTTATCATTTATCATTTATCATTTATCATTTATCATTTATCATTTATCATTCATCATTCATCATTCATCATTCATTATTCATCATTTATCATTTATCATTTATCATTTATCATTTATCATTTATCATTTATCATTTATCATTTATCATTTATCATTTATCATTTATCATTCATCATTCATCATTCATCATTCATCATTCATTATTCATCATTTATCATTTATCATTTATCATTTATCATTCATCATTCATCATTCATCATTCATCATTCATTATTCATCATTTATCATTTATCATTTATCATTTATCATTTATCATTTATCATTTATCATTTATCATTTATCATTTATCATTTATCATTTATCATTTATCATTTATCATTTATCATTTATCATTTATCATTTATCATTTATCATTTATCATTTATCATTTATCATTTATCATTTATCATTTATCATTTATCATTTATCATTTATCATTTATCATTTATCATTTATCATTTATCATTTATCATTTATCATTTATCATTTATCATTTATCATTTATCATTTATCATTTATCATTTATCATTTATCATTTATCATTTATCATTTATCATTTAGCATTTAGCATTGATCATTCATCATTCATCATTCATCATTCATTATTCATCATTTATCATTTATCATTTATCATTTATCATTTATCATTTATCATTTATCATTTATCATTTATCATTTATCATTTATCATTTATCATTTATCATTTATCATTTATCATTTATCATTCATCATTCATCATTCATTATTCATCATTTATCATTTATCATTTATCATTTATCATTTATCATTTATCATTTATCATTTATCATTTATCATTTATCATTTATCATTTATCATTTATCATTTATCATTTATCATTTATCATTTATCATTCATCATTCATCATTCATCATTCATTATTCATCATTTATCATTTATCATTTATCATTTATCATTTATCATTTATCATTTATCATTTATCATTTATCATTTATCATTTATCATTTATCATTTATCATTTATCATTTATCATTTATCATTTATCATTTATCATTTATCATTTATCATTTATCATTTATCATTTATCATTTATCATTTATCATTTATCATTTATCATTTATCATTTATCATTTATCATTTATCATTTATCATTTATCATTTATCATTTATCATTTATCATTTATCATTTAGCATTTAGCATTGATCATTCATCATTCATCATTCATCATTCATTATTCATCATTTATCATTTATCATTTATCATTTATCATTTATCATTTATCATTTATCATTTATCATTTATCATTTATCATTTATCATTTATCATTTATCATTTATCATTCATCATTCATCATTCATCATTCATCATTCATTATTCATCATTTATCATTTATCATTTATCATTTATCAATTATCATTTATCATTTATCATTTATCATTTATCATTTATCATTTATCATTTATTATTTATCATTTATCATTTATCATTTATCATTTACCATTTATCATTTATCATTAATCATTTATAATTTATCATTTATCATTTATCATTTATCATTTATCATTTATCATTTATCATTTATCATTTATCATTTATCATTTATCATTTATCATTTATCATTTATCATTTATCATTTATCATTCATCATTCATCATTCATCATTCATTATTCATCATTTATCATTTATCATTTATCATTTATCATTTATCATTTATCATTTATCATTTATCATTTATCATTTATCATTCATCATTCATCATTCATCATTCATCATTCATTATTCATCATTTATCATTTATCATTTATCATTTATCAATTATCATTTATCATTTATCATTTATCATTTATCATTTATCATTTATCATTTATCATTTATCATTTATCATTTATTATTTATCATTTATCATTTATCATTTATCATTTACCATTTATCATTTATCATTAATCATTAATCATTTATAATTTATCATTTATCATTTATCATTTATCATTTATCATTTATCATTTATCATTTATCATTTATCATTTATCATTTATCATTTATCATTTATCATTTATCATTTATCATTTATCATTTATCATTTATCATTTATCATTTATCATTTATCATTTATCATTTATCATTTATCATTTATCATTTATCATTTATCATTTATCATTTATCATTTATCATTTATCATTTATCATTTATCATTTACCATTTATCATTTATAATTTATCATTTATCATTTATCATTTATCATTTATCATTTATCATTTATCATTTATCATTTATCATTTATCATTTATCATTTATCATTCATCATTCATCATTCATCATTCATCATTCATTATTCATCATTCATCATTCATTATTCATCATTTATCATTTATCATTTATCATTTATCATTTATCATTTATCATTTAACATTTATCATTTATCATTTATCATTTATCATTTATTATTTATCATTTATCATTTATCATTTATCATTTATCATTTATCATTTATCATTTATCATTTATCATTTATCATTTATCATTTATCATTTATCATTTATCATTTATCATTTATCATTTATCATTTATCATTTATCATTTATCATTTATCATTTATCATTTATCATTTATCATTTATCATTTATCATTTATCATTTATCATTTATCATTTATCATTTATCATTTATCATTTATCATTTATCATTTATCATTTATCATTTATCATTTATCATTTATCATTTATCATTTATCATTCATCATTCATCATTCATCATTCATCATTCATCATTCATTATTCATCATTTATCATTTATCATTTATCATTTATCAATTATCATTTATCATTTATCATTTATCATTCATCACTTATCATTTATCATATATAATTTATCATTTATCATTTATCATTTATCGTTTATCATTTATCATCTATCATTTATCATTTATTATTTATCATTTATCATTCATCATTCATCATTCATCATTCATCATTCATCATTCATCATTCATCATTCATTATTCATCATTTATCATTTATCATCTATCATCTATCATTTATCATTTATCATTTATCATTTATCATTTATCATTTATCATTTATCATTTATCATTTATCATTTATCATTTATCATTTATCATTTATCATTTAGCATTTAGCATTCATCATTCATCATTCATTATTCATCATTCATCATTCATCATTCAACATTCAACATTCAACATTCATCATTCATCATTCATCATTCATCATTCATCATTCATCATTAATCATTCATTATTCATCATTTATCATTTATCATCTATCATTTATCATTTATCATTTTTTATTTATCATTTATCATTTATCATTTATCATTTATCATTTATCATTTATCATTTATCATTTATCATTTATCATTTATCATTTATCATTTATCATTTATCATTTATCATTTATCATTTATCATTTATCATTTATCATTTATCATTTATCATTTATCATTTATCATTTATCATTTATCATTTATCATTTATCATTTATCATTTATCATTTATCATTTATCATTTAGCATTCATCATTCATCATTCATCATTCATCATTCATCATTCATCATTCATCATTCATCATTCATTATTCATTATTCATTATTCATTATTCATTAGTCATTATTCATTATTCATTATTCATTATTCATCATTCATCATGTATCATTCATCATTCATCATTCATCGTTCATCAGTCATCAGTCATTATTCATTATTCATTATTCATTATTCATTAGTCATTATTCATCATTCATCATTCAACATTCATCATTCATTATTCATTATTCATTATTCATTATTCATTATTCATTATTCATTATTCATTATTCATTATTCATTATTCATCATTCATCATTCATCATTCATCATTCATCGTTCATCAGTCATCAGTCATCATTCATTATTCATTATTCATTATTCATTATTCATTAGTCATTATTCATCATTCATCATTCATCATTCATCATTCAACATTCATCATTTATCATTCATCATTCATCATTCATCACTCATCATTCATCATTCATCATTTATCATTCATCATCCTCATCCTTGTTCCTCATCCTCATTTCCTTGTATTTTCTCTACTTTATTTTGTTTGTAAAGTACATAATTTAATATCCATCATATATCATTAAGAATTCATAACTCAAAATTCATTATACTTCATTCATCATTTGTCATACATTATTCATCATTCATTATTCATAATTCATAACTCATAATTTGTCATTTATTATGATATACTTACATATGTATATCAATCACTATTCATAATTCATCATTTGTCATTCATCACTTATCAGTCATTATTCATTATTCATCATTCATCATTCATTAGTCATCATTCATCATTCATCATTCAACATTCATCATTCATTATTCATTATTCATTATTCATTATTCATTAGTCATTATTCATTATTCATTATTCATTATTCATTATTCATCATTCATCATGTATCATTCATCATTCATCATTCATCGTTCATCAGTCATCAGTCATCATTCATCAGTCATTATTTATTATTCATTATTCCTTATTCATTATTCATTATTCATTATTCATTGTTCATTATCCATTATTCATTATTCATTATTCATTATTCATTATTCATTATTCATTATTCATTATTCATTATTCATTATTATTATTCTTTATTCATTATTCATTATTCATTATTCATTATTCATTATTCATTATTATTCTTTATTCATTATTCATTAATCATTAATCATTCATCATTCATCATTCATAGTTCACCGTTCATCGTTCATAATTCATTAGTCATCATTCATCATTCATCATTCATTATTCATTATTCATTATTCATTATTCATTATTCATTATTCATTATTCATTATTCATTATTCATTATTCATTATTCATTATTCATTATTCATTATTCATTATTCATTATTCATTATTCATTATTCATTATTCATTATTCATTATTCATTATTCATTATTCATTATTCATTATTCATTATTCATTATTCATTATTCATTATTCATTATTCATTATTCATTATTCATTATTCATTATTCATTATTCATTATTCATTATTCATTATTCATTATTCATTACTCATTGTTCATCCTTCATCTTTTATATTTCATATTTCATATTTCATCTTTCAGCTTTCATCTTTCAGCTTTCATCTTTCATCTTTCGTCTTTTATCTTTCATCATCTTTCATATTATTTATTTTTCATAATTTAAAATATGTTTCCAAATTAATTTATAGTCCACCGGAGAGGAATGTTTCCCTTTAATGGCATAGTGTGTAAAAAATTGGTAGAATTATTTGGAGTATCAGGACTTCGCCATAGATCGTGAAAAGCTTGACTTCTGACAATTGACTATTTGGAAAACTGTAATTTTTTCAGATGAAAGCAAATTTACCATCGGACGGTAGTGGTAAAGTGTGGCGAAAGGCTAATTGTAAAATGAATCCTAAAAATATGACTGGAACAGTGAAGCATGGAGATGGATCATTGATGGTTTAGGGGTGTATGGCAGTAATTGGAGTGGGAAACCTAAATGTTGTTATCGATGGAGTAATAGATAAATGGAAGTATTTAACCATTTTGAGAGCCAACTTGAAAAATAGCGCTGAAAAATTAGGGTTAGGATCACAACCCCAAGCACACGGTATTGGTTGTTCGCGAATGACTGCTTTATAACAACAGGAAGCAACTTAAGACATCCCCCAATCACCGTATGTGAACCCCATAGAGCATTTGTGGAACCACCTGGATAGGTAAATCCGAAAGCACGACAGTCGGAACAAACAGGACCTTAATCGTGTCTTAAGAGAAGAATGGAGTAAAGTAAACAGTAATGTTACTGAAATGCTACTTAACATAGATCTATGCCGTCTCGAATGAAAGCTGTTATTAGCGCTAAAGGCTATCCTTAAAAATATTAAAAATACAATTGAATTGAAGTTAAAAATTAAAAGTTTTTTTAAAAATACAATAAAAGAAAAGTTTATACTTCATTATTTGACATGAATAAGCATGATATTTTCGTTTTTAGCTTACTAATGTATAACGGAATTCTGAAGCAAAGTTGTTTTTGAGTATTTTCCAAGTACATGAAGTAAAGAATAAAAGCTGTTTTTTAAAATATTTATTAGAAAAATTTTGGTTTGTTTTAACGAAATCTTTCTGCAAAACCCCGGTAAACTTACTTATTCGACTAACTGTACTATTTTGTTTTTTTTTTTTTTTTTTTCATTTAAAGGAGTTTTGACCACATTGTGTGAATATTAGGGGCAATAATGTTTCCCAATTTGAAAGGATATTAAATTTGCAAGAAATTAACTGAAGCTCTTAAATCAAAATTTTATTGAGTTAAGGAGTTAAAAAAAATTAACTTCGGCCCCATAGTGTAAAATATGACCTGAAAAAAATCGGTAATTTGAGCTGAGCCACAAGAATTCCTTTGGCGATATGTTCTGGGGACCAATGGCTATCAGAAACCATTGGAATTTTTGCAGTTACTTCAAATGACCCTTAAATTGTCACCATTTTTAACTAACTTTCTTGCAAATTGTTATGATAAGAACCAAGTTTTGTTACTATAACACGCCTACTTTATGCTAAGGCCATTAAAATTTTGAAATTGCCATGGATAACTAATTTTTATTCTATAAGTCAACCTTGTGAGTGAAGTTTCAAGTCAAGTTACCGTGAGCACTGCCTTTTAGAATAGTTAGGACCCAGAAAATTTGCAGAAATATTTTTTACTGAAGAAGTAAAAAAATTAGCCCATGAGAAGATTATTACGGGATGAGAAAATTTTTTTTTAACCACACATGTAGAAGTGCATAAAAAAACCGAAGCAAAATCTTAAGGGTAGGTTCAAGTTGAAACGTAACGTAATTGCAGGGTTTTTTTTGAGCGAACGTGAATATTTTTTGAAAAAATCTTTTGTGGCATTTATTAATGTATATCTCAAGAATATTATACAATTTTTTCGATAAAAAATAATTCAAAATGGCAGGTCTCGTTGATCAAAACCGTGTGCGGCGATAGCCGATGCGGACTGTACACTCTACGAAAAACGAAACGAAAAAACCAAAAAAAATGTTTACCTAGATGAAATTTGGGGGGGGGGGGGGGGCTTGTAGATTCCCGATATTAATAAAAACCTTTTAAAAAAACAATGGCCACCCTTTGAAAAATACCCTGTTTTTCCTCCTTTTTCTTTTGCTTTAAGGTTAAAAAAATAATGATAATAATTTTTTTGAAAAAACGCTTCCTGAAGGCCGCCTTAATTGAATAAGCTTTAATTTGAGCCGTCAAACATCGAAATCGGTCAAGTCGATGAAGCGGAATCGTGTACAGCGCGGAAAAAATGTGTTTCGAGTAAAACGCTGTTAAAGTTCTAAACGCGTTTGAACTCTCTCTCTCTTGTCTAATACGCTATGACTCGTAAAATAAATTATATAGGAAAATGTCCTTTTGACTACATATTTTCAAGATCCTAAGGATGAAAATAAAGCAAAAACAAAAAAAAAAATGTCCGTCGATTTCTACTAGAACCACCACCTAAGGAACCAGGTAGTATGCCAACAACTTTTTCACATCTAAAATCAAAATCAATTTTGTTCACACAGTTAAAATGCATTCAATTTTCTTTGAGCACTTGTCAGGATATAGGATCAAACTTCAACACATTGAGTTTGAACAGCCATCAGGCAGACAAAGTTTAAGCCACTAACATGTTTTAAACAAAGTTCCTTTGTTTTCTTATTTTCTTCCTGCGCTGTGTTCTGGGTTCGCTCATGTCATGTTGTGCCACATTCTTGCCCAATGTGACCATAAATTATAACGATATCAGCAAAAGCAGGAGGAATTGATGTCGATAATGTTTTTGGGGGATAGAGGGCGACAAAGTTCTTTATTCTCTTTTTTCGTTCTACTCCATGCTCCTATTCATGCAAAATTGTTGAAATATTTCCTCGACTACTTTCCTATTTTTACTTTATTTCTTTTATGCATAATGAAATTGAGATAAAGTGCAGAAGCCAACTAATATGTGGGTGCTCGTTAATAACACACCGTATCCTTGAGTTCTGACATTGTTGGTTCTTATTGGAAAATTTCTAAGGATTTAGGAGGCAAATGTAACAAAGTTTTTTATGTGCCTTTAGCGAATTTTTATGCACGCTTGAATTTCTTGAATATCCTTACCCAGGCTCAGTTGGGCTTCACTCAAATTTTACCTATTTCTACAAGAAATTTATTAAATTGGGCTGTTTTAAATATCAGCAAACGCACGCACGCCTAAAACTATGCTTAAAATTTTGCAAGCATTTCTTTGCTATGCCAAGAATATTTTCGACTAGGCGTGGTCTTTACAATTTCTAAGAATTAAATGCTGAATTTAAAGAATGTGTATCTATGGGAGATATTTTGTAGCCAAGGAAATAACAGTAAGAATTTAATTATAGCAAAGAAGTCCTTGAAAGCAAGCAGCATTATTCCAATGAAATTCAGCCAGAGGGATAACGCGTGTCAAATTCTAAACTCTTCTTCAATGCACCAGAGAGAGAGAGAGACAGAGAGATAAGAGAGAGAAACGTACCCAACTGGGACAATTTTATTTAAATATTGCTGAGAAAGATGAAGCATGGAATTTTCAGGACAACGACAACAACTTTAAATATAAAGCAGAACGAAGAGGTGGAGGGGAAAAAATGAAAATAAAAATAGAAAAGCACAGAAAAAGAGCAACAATGCAACGTTAAAAACCTGACTGACTGAGTGCCACCTGTCTACTCCTGCTCCTCCTACTACTTGAACAAGAAGACAAACACAAAATATGCTGCTGACACACCCTGTAGAGCAATAATAACAACAAAAATAAGAACAAGCACAAAAAAGAAACCTCTAAAAATGTCATCAAACTTGGAGGACAACAACAAAAAACACGAATAAAAGCAGCCAATACAAAAGGAATGCAGGAAATAAATTATAATTAAGTGAGGCGGCACAAAAAGCCGCCGTGTATACACGTGTATGTGTGTGTACGTGTATAAATGGGACGCAAGGTGCAAAACGAAACCCCAACAACAACAATAACGAAGGATTGCAGACCTACGCTAACGACGCCGACGACGACGACGACAATAACAAGAACAAAAATGATAAAAACAAATCCTTCCACCAACAGCCACAACAATTGCAGCAACAACAACATAATGAGGGAACAGCTGACGCGCCGCCGCCACGCATTCATCAACTTTTGATGAGGGTCGGTCGTTTGGTCGGGTCGCACTTTTTTCACCATTTCTTTTGTTGTTGTCAGATTTCATTCTGTCGCTGCTGCTGCTATTGCTGCTAAAAAATATTCAATGTTTTTTGCTGCGTTTTTATTTGTGCTGCCTGTAAAGGACAGCAGCCGCCATATTTAATCGATAACGGTTTATTTTGCGTGTGTATAAAACGCGTTCCCCAGAGAAATTGAGAGTGTAACAAGGAAGAGTGAGAGAGATAGCGTGCAAGAGATAAAGGCAGGATATTATTAAATTTTTGTGTGTTGTTGTTATGTACGTCCTTCGGTTGTGTTTTTTTTTAAGGACAAATTTAATAAAAATTGTTTACAACATGAACGTGAGATGATAACGAGAATAAGGGACTAAAGCAGGAGTGGCAGTGTAGAGAAGAAAAGCACTGATGCATAATTACATTGACAGCAGCAGCAGATAAGGGCAGAAGCGCCTTAATTTATCGCCGCTAGGAAGTTAAAGAATCCTTAGCAAAAAGTTTCGTTAAGTTTTTGTACAAAACCTAACTTGCATTTCGCCTGGTTATTTGAAATAATTTTTTGTGTTTTTTGCGATGATAAAACAACACAATCACAATGGGCCCCGTTCAGTTTTGAAAACAATTGTTTTGTTGTAGTTTCGTTGGCAAAAAGGGGAAATCATCAGTCAAGCAACATCACGAAATCTAATTTCACTAAATTTAATTAAAAATTGTTTAATTCAATCAAAAATTCAATCCAATTTAACTCAATTTGCAAAAATTTTCAGAAATTTGTTTTCAACATTTATAATTCCGCTTTGGTTCAGAACAACTGCGGAACAAAGTTGCTTCAAGGATATTGTAGCATTATTAAATTTCTTATTTCTTGATATTCTAATAAAATAAATTTATGGTTAAGTTTCTTTAATGTTCGTTGTGTAGGATTTAGTATCGTTTTCGACCTTTTGAAAAACTTTGTTTTAAACATTTATAGTTCCGCTTTGGTTAAGAAAAGTTACAGTACAAAATAGCTGACAAGATATTAGGAAAATGAGAAAAATTATATACTTTGCATCTTAAGTATCTATCGGAATTTCATCAAATTATACGTAACTAGAAGTTTGGTTAAGTTTCTTCAAGGTCGTTAAATGCGATGAAGTTGCGTTTTCGAACAATTTACGAAGTTTGTTTTTAATATTTATAAGTTCCGCTTTGGTTTAGAACAATCGTATTAACAAGATTTTTAAAAAAAAAAAACTCTAAGGTCATAAAATTTTACTTACACATAAATTAAGTAAATTTTCGTTAAGCTTTCGTTAAGCAATTCTTCAAAAATAGGAAAAAAAAAACACATAATTTTCCATCACTAAATCACTAATTTCATAAAATTCGAATTAAATATAAGTTAAATTTAGTTTCGTTAAGTTAATTTAAAGGTCGTTTTCAAAACTTTTTCGAAAATTTTTCAAAAGTAGGAAAAAACACATAATTTTCCATCACTAAATCTCTAATTTCACAATATCCTTATTAAACTTAAGTTGAGTTAAGCTTCGTTAAGTTAATTTAAGTTTCGTTATCGAAACTTTTTCGACAATTTACAAAAATATGAGAAAAGCACACAATTTTACAAAACTCAATCTCTAATTTCATAAAATTCTAATAAAATATAAGTTAAGTTAAGTTTCGTTAAGTTAATTTAAGTGCCGTTTTCGAAACTTTTTCGGAAATTTTTAAAAAATAGGAAAAAACATATAAATTTCCTTCACTAAATATCTAACTTCATAAAATTCTAACTAAATATAAGTTTAGTTAAGTTTCGTTAAGTTAATTTAAGTGGCGTTTTCGTAACTTTTTCGACAATTTTTTCAAAAATAGGAAAAAACACATAATTTTCCATCACGAAATCTCTAAATTCATAAAATTCTTATTAAACTTAAGTTAAGTTTAGTTTCGTTAAGTTAATTTAAGTGTCGTTTTCGAACTTTTTTGAAAATTTTTCAAAAATAGGAAAAACCAAATAATTTCCCATCACTAAATCTCTAATTTCATCAAATGCTAACTAAACATAAGTTAACTAAGTTTCGTTAAGCTAATTTAAGTGTCATTTACGAAACTTTTTTGACAATTTTTATGTGGATTAGGTTTATATTATCGAATGCAACTGTTGTGTATTGAATTAAGTTTTGTTCTTAGCGAAACCGTCATTTCGTTAAGTTCAGTTTTTAACATTTTGTTTTCGCGTCTTTGGAAATATCGCACTTATAAAGAATCAAAACGTAAATATGAATAAAATTCATCATATAAATATTTAAATTTAATAAAATAGAAATATTTTAATAATAAAAATTCATCACATAAAATTCAAAAAGTTTCGTTAGGTTTTCGTATAATCGTTAAGATTTATTAACCTTTTGACCTGCATAAATTTGTTTGCCATTTTCAGACACAACTGTTACATATTAAGTAATGTATAGATTTCAAGTAAACCCGTTTCGTTAAGTTTATTCCTTAACATTTTCTTTTTTAATTTTTTGGCAAAAAATCACATCATATTAAGGCATCATTTAATCAAAAAAATTAATTTCATCAAGAAGATAGCATAAAAAAAGATTCGTTAAGTTTTTGCATTTTTCGTTAAGTTTTATTTTCGAAAATTTGATATTTTGCCTAGGCATTTCTCCATTTTGAGCTTCAATAGCCTTGTGATAGGTATGTCAGGCTAGGGTTAAAACAAAAAATGTTTCGTTAAGTTTATTTTTTAATAGTTGTAAGCCTAACTAGACTTAAGCCTACAAATTTAGTAATGCATAGTTTTCAAGTAAAACCGCGTCGTTAAGTTTGTACTTTAACATTATGTTTTTATTTTTTGGCAAAAAATCACACATAAAGGCATCTTTACTTAAAAAAAAAAAATAATTTAATCAAGATAGCATAAAAAAAAGATTCGTTAAGTTTTTGTAAGTTCGTTAAGATTTATTTTTCAACATTTGAAGATATTTTGCCCGGCATTATCTCCATTTTGAGTTCCAATAGGCATGTGATAAGTAGGATTCCTTTTTAAACTTTTACAAAAAATTTTGGCTGAGTCTTGTTTGGCATTCTCAAATATAGAAATATTGTGTTTTGCTGACTTAGGATTTTCAGTAATAAACTTTCGTTAAGTTTATTTTTTAACCTATAAATTTTTGAATTGATGATTTCTAATACTTCTGTATGAAGCAATAGTGACATTGTTTAAGATTAAAAGAAAAACGTTCGTTAAGTTAAAGTAAACAAGTTTCGTTAAGTTACTTTTTTAACATATAAAGCTTCAATTATTGAACTTTTTGTTTTATTTTTGTATGAAGCAGTAATCATAATGTTAAAGTGTTAAAAAACTTTCGTTAAGTTTTATTGTTCAATACTTATGTAAGTTTATTAACTCTGTAGAGTAGATCAGTTAATAGTGAACTGTTAAGTAACTAGAAAAAGTTTCGTCAAGTTACGTATCTTTTGGAACAGATTCTTGAGAGTTTCGTAGACTTCTTTTAGTATTTTTTACCATATTTAACCGTCGGAATTGCTGTTACACCCTTATTTCCATTATTTTATTGTCATAAAAAGTTAGGTTTTAGATCTTTTAAAGAACTTTCTGACTAAATTTGGTTTGTCATACTCCAGAATAAAATAATTAAGGAAGATGAAAGATAAAGTTTTAAAAATATGTAATGTGAACTTTAGATTTTCAGTAAAAAAATTTCGTTAAGTTTATTTTTTAAGGCATAAAGTTAAGAATATTAAATTTTTGTTGGATTATTTTTGTTTGGATCAATAGTGGAATAGTGTTTGCAACATGGTTTAAGGTTGACAAAAAGTTTAGTTAAGTGTAATTTATCAACATTTAATGTATTCATTCTTGTTTGTTTGGTTTATTGAGTTGGGGGTTGATCAGTTAATAGTGAAATTTGTTCATTGTAAAAAAAAAAGCTTCGTTAAGCAACGTTTTTAAGCATTTCTAACAAAGATTCATGTATATTGCATTGATTACTATTTGTTTGCCTTTTGTAGTTAAGGAAGCTAACAAAACGTTTAGTTAAAGTTGATTCTTACATATTTTGAAAGTTTTTTCTTTAACAGACTAAAACATACTATTTTGCTTTTATATAAAATAACGTTAATTCTATGAAATCTTTGATGTACATTTTTGCATGACATATTTTTATACAAAGTTTCTTCTATATGTCTTAATCGAATTTTCGTTAAGTTTTGTTTTTAATCAATGATCAAAAATATACTTTCGTTAAGTTTAATTTTTGACTTTTTTTGCATGTATTTTGGCCATTTTTTATGTAATCTATAGAAAAACATGTTAAATAAAAATAAAAGAATTTTTAGTCAAGCCCACAGAACCAAAATAAAAGCTGGTAAAAAGTTTTTGCCATAAATATCTTTTCGAATTAATTTCAATTTCTAGGTATGGCCAATTTCGTTAAGTTCAAAAAGCATCATTAAATATGCAACTTCAAAAGCTTTTAATACACCCAGACCATACATTTGAAAACTATTCAAAGAAGTCTTTATGTATTTGTCTGTCAACAAACAATAAAATTTGTAACGACTTTAAATGAGTCATCAAAAAAGTTATTGATGGTGGAAAGATAATAAAAAAAAAAAAACGAACAAAGAAATATATGACGACGGTTTGGTTCGCATCTGGAAGACATTAAGAAAATCTGCAAAATTACAAAATAAAAAAAAAAAAACAAAAACGCAAAGATAAAATCAGCGCTTCAAAACCAGACTGTTGGAAACATGGTGGATCATCAAAAGAAGTCGAAAAAACAAAATTCAATTTGTTTGCGTCATAACTGGAAGAAATAAAAACTTCTTAAATGCGCACGGCAAATAAATGACATGAGAAAAAAAAGGATACGAAAACAAAATGGAGAAAAGTAACTATATCCAGACAATTTATTTCATTCGCTTACTTGCAACTTGTTATTTTACCGTTGTACAGGCATTTAAGCGTTTTAGTAGAAGTACAATTTGCTACGAACGTCTGCCAGAGATCTCGACAAGAACTCGTTTAATTATATTAAAGAAAACAAAAAAGAAAAAAAAACAAATTTTAAGCAAACAAACAAATGCACACATATGGCCAAAATATGTACAACAGCAATAAAGAGGAGTTAACTCAAAAAAAAAAAAGAAAGATGAAAACAGCAGAAATAAAGATAAAGATTGCCTTTAATTTATTGTTTCGTTAAGTTTTGTTTTTTGGTCCGAAAGAATTGAACGACTTTGTTATCTTTATGGCTACATTTAAGATGCTATGAGCTACGAACCCGAAAGAGCCAAGTCAACGAAAGGACAGGAAATGTGAACATTAGATAAAATGTACTTTTTTCATTCTTTATTCACTAAAAGGCATTTAAAATTCATTGAATTATTCAAATCCAAAATATGTTTATTACTTGTCTTCGACTTTGGGAAGCAGTTGCATTATTCAAAATGACTAATAAACTGTTAAGAAATGGAAAAAATAATTTTGCGATAACTTAACGAAATATTTGAAAACTTAACGAAACATTTGAAAACTTAACGAAAGATATTAAAACATAACGAAACATTTTTAGCTTTTCAAATATATTCAAAATCTTCGCAAATCGTAAAAATAATTGTTGCAGAACTTAACGAAACATTTAAGAACTTGAAAATAAAACCAATTTCATAAAATGTAAAATATTAAGAATTTTATACATAAGTTTGTAAGCTTCATATAAATTTTCTAGCTTCTATCCAGTATTCGATAATCTAACAAAATATTTTAAAACTTAACGAAACATGTTCAGCTTTGCAAAAGTATTAATATGTGTAAAAACATTTTAAATTTTAAAAACACATGTTCCATAAGGACATAAAATGAAACATTTTAAAAATTAACAAAAAACTGAAAAATATTTAAATATATGACTTCTTCAAAACTTTAAGAAGCTATCAAGACTTGGAAATAATAATTTTTCGACAACTTAACGAAACATTTTAAGACTTAACGATACATTGTAAGCTTGGCAAAAATATTCAGAAATTTCAAAGATCTTTAAAATTGAAATATTCCAATACTTAAGGAAACACTTCAAAGCTTAACGAAAACTTGAAAAAATATAAAGAAATGTGAAGCTTGAAGTTTAAAACCTTGAAAATCACAAAATTTAAAAAATCGACACAAAATTTTCAAAACTAATATAAAAATTCAATAAATTTTTTAATTGAAAAAGTTTAAAAACACACTTAACGAAGCAGTTCTTACATTTTGCTACAAAATGGAGGAGAGATTATTTCACGCGACTTATAAACTGCTAAGTTTTGGAAATTCGATTGCTTAATGAACTATTTAAAAACTTAACGAAGAATTTCAAAACTTAACGAAACTTCCAAAACTTAACGAAACAATTTTTAATGCAAAAATATTAAGGAATTTAAAGAAATGTTTAAACTTTAAAAAAAATCACAAATAATATTTAGAATGTGAAGAAAAAGTTAAAAACTTAATGAAAATATCAAAGCTTAAAGAAAATTTGAAAAACTCAATCAAACGTTAACAAAACGAATGTAAAAAATTTAATGTATGCTTCAAATGCAACGAAGTTTATCAGTAAACATCCACAGTTGTAAAATTTTTCTAAAAAGATGTAGGAGGGCCAATTCATAGAAACCCATACTGCTGAAATGTGAAAAAGAAAATTTGCTAATAGCTTACAGGAACATTTCAAAACTGAACGAAACAATTTTGGCTTGAAAAAACTATCAGAAGTTTCAGGAAACTTCAAAATACTGTTTCAAAGTGAAACACATAAGCTCCCAAAACTTAACGAAACACTTAAGAACTTAACGAAAACCTGAAAATATAATGAAAATTGTGAGGAACATAAAAAAAACTTGGGGAAAAACATGCAAATTTCGAATCTTTAAGAAAATTTTAAAAACTCAGCGAAACATTCAAAAACGTTATGAATGTCAAGTAATCTTAACGAACTTAAAAAAATTATGTTTAAACTCGAAAGGCATGTACCAAAACCTAACGAAACGATTGAAAATGTAAGGAAAAACTGAAAATATATTAAAAAAATGTGACGTTAAGCTTCATGAACCTCTTTATATGTTAAGAACATTTTAAAAACTTAACGAAAAGCTCAAACATGTGATGAAACATGAAACTTGAAGCAATTTTGAAGCAAATGCGCAGTATTTTACAGCTTAACGAACTATTTTCAATCCCACCGAAGCATTTAAGAACAGAACGAAGAATATTAAAACTTAACGAAACATTTCAAACTTAACGAAAAATTTAACGAAACATTTATAAAAGCAAATTTGACAAAATATTTGACTCGCACGTGACTTGTATGTTAGAAATTTATGAAAAGTTCCCAAACATTAAGAAAACTCAATTTAAACTTACAATTAACAAACCAACAAAGATTTGAACTTTGTGAAGACGGTATTAGTGTTATTTCCAATATATACAGGAAAATATTGTCACTTAACGAATGTTAGTGAATTTAAATGAAACCACAAACCTCAGGTGAAGATACAAGACGAAGATAGAAAATCAATCCAATGGGAAAACAAATGAAAAATTATAAGTATCAACTGAACGAAACTTCTGCTGATACATAACATATACATTAAGCTTTATTAAAAAAAAAAAAAAAAACCAACACCATGACGACAAGAATATTTATGTAAGAGCTTACAAAAGCATTGTAATCGGAGAAGCAACGCTTGCAGCCCGCAGAAAATGCTGAAAATTTATTCAGCAGATGAGGTTAAAACGAAAAGTAGACAAAGATAATAAGAAAAAAAGGCTTTATGACCATGAAGTATAAATTCCAGAACACGTAACTCAGAAACACAAAACGAATGGAGAAGAAAAAAAAAGCAGCGAATTAAAATAAACTGCTTTTCTAACAACGCGTGTCAAGGATAAGGAAAGATTTCAAAGATACAGTTAGATAGACAGACAGGCGGAGATATGGGGTGGCCACGGGGGTGGAGATATGGGGTATAAAACAAAATAAATACCATTTTTACATAAGAAACAGACAAAAATACATTAGCACAGTCGACAACGTGACAATGTCAAAAAAAAAAAAACGAAAAGGAGCAGCAACAAAAACTCAACGAAAGAACATGGTTATATATAAAAGAGGGGGCCAAAGAAAGAGCAAGACATAAAAACCTCAAAGCACACAAATAACGAGTTTTTGCATAATTTAAAGCCTTCTTTTCTTTTTGAGAATCTGACTAAAATAGCAACAACAAAAAAATCAAGTCGCCATTTTAAATTCAATTTAGTTCAAAGACGACTGATTTGCCATTTTTATCAATATTTTAAAGAATTCGAAAACATCACTCGTTTAAAAGCTTTCATTAAGTACTTTAATACGGTAAAATCGCATAAAGTTCAACTGTTTCGTTAAGTTTTGATTTGAAAATATTTATTTGCTCTGAAAAAATAAACAAATTTTAGCTGAGTCACCAACAGAAACCATCAACATGTGATTAAAGGGTGCTGTTATTTGAACCAAAAAAAAAAAAACCAACGTAAAAGCTTTCTTTGCTGACGTCTAACGCTTACGTTGGCCTTTAATGACGTCATTTCAAATGTTTTGTAAGCATGTGAAATTTGATATTTTTGAGAAACAACAATGACACAAATATTTCACTTTTTTTTCTTTCTTCGTTAAATTGGACTTTCGATATAATTGTTATTATGTGCTGAGGTGCCTAGCCTAGAGACAGGCAGGCTGGCAGCAGTATTCCAAGAGAAAAACAAAGAATTTTTATTGTATTTATTTTCAGATTTCTTTTTCTAAGGGCCTTCGATGAAAAGGTTGCCTTTGTTCGATTTAATAAAGGAAAAAAGGGTTTATTTGTTTATTTCTATAATTTTCCAATCATGGCAGCATTTGGGCTAAAATTAATTTTACAACAAATTTAGGGAGCAGACAAAGAGACGAGGATATTAAATTTCTTGTTATTACAAATGAAATTCATCTAAAAGAGTAAATAAAAATGAAGAATAAGCAGTGAGAAACAGAAGTGAGTGGGTAACAAATTTAAGTTTTAACGTAAATAAAAGGACACTAAGGGTTGGCGTTGACATGCTTTATTTGATTAAATTCTGAAAAACTTTACGAAAACTTTCCTTCAGAAGCTTTAACAAAATGTTAAAAACTTAACGAAATATTTTTTATTGTAACATGCATTATTGCTCATGGAATTGTTCTTCGAAAACTGCCATTCGTCAAAAACTCAACGAAATTTGTGCTTAATTTCAACTTAACGAAACTTTTTACGTTGTTTTTTTACCGCTTTAAGAAAATAGATGTTTTGATTGCAAAAACTCTTAATATTTTTGATTTAAAAGAGCTTTTGCGAATCTTTTTTTTTTGTCACTTAACGAATTATTTTAAAATTTAATTAAAATTTTATTATTTTTAAAACCAAGCAAGAATTTCGCGTAAAATATTTAAGTTCAACCCATAAAACGCATTTATGCATTTAAGCTGAAACTAAACGATGATTTTTTGGTACAACTTCATTTTTAAAAACTTAACGAATCTTTATTTGACATAATTTTTTAATATTTAAATAACCTTTTCGTCAATTAATCATCAATTCAGCACTACATTTCGAAGTAAACGAGTTTCGTTAAACTTAACGAAACATTTTTAAGCACATAAACATAAGATATGCACATTTGAAGCATCTTATTAACTTAACTTTCAAACTTACATCACATAAAGCTCAAGATTTTAAAACTTAACGAAGTTGGTCTACTTCCAGAAGCAACTGTACTATACGATTTTCAGCTTGCATTGCATAAACGCCAACAAAGAACTGAATTTTTTAAAAAACTAAACAAAAATTTTAGTTTAACTCAACTTAACGAAACTTTTTAACGCTAAACTTCGCTTAACGTTAACTTGACGTTCGTTAGCATTTGGTATATAAATTAATTTGTTGGGTACGATGCCCCCCACAATGTAAACTGAACTTAACGAAACATTTTTTTGAGCAAAGATACTAGATATTTATGTATTTTTGTTGGAAATAACTTTCAAGTTCTAAACGCTCTCGTTAAAAATGAACGAAGCTTTGTTACCACGCTCAAAAACAGCAATCAATATTTTAATAGCCAAAATTATACCCATAGCATTGTGTAAAAACGTAAAAACAACGAAACTAAGCCTTTGCATAAAATAACTGCAAACTTAACGAAACATATTCGAAATTTCAACTTGCCAAGACTTTTTGGCATAACTAATTGCTTGTAGGAAACACTTGTTTACTAAATGGAGATATATTTGTAAGTCTCTTTGCGATAAGCACGTTTTTGCAAACTTAACGAAACCTTTTTTTAGGCAAAGAAACATATATGGCAGCTTTTTGAGCTGAATAACGTTGAGAATTTAAAGTGTTTACTTTACGTAGGTGAAAACAACGCACTTATTGCTTATTATTGTTTAATGCATTAACTTAACGAAACTATCGTTTCTACGATGAGAAGCAATAACAAGAATGTTTACATGATTTTCACAGCACGAAAACTAACTAGACCACTGTTATCCAGAAAAATCAACTGTCTATTTCAACTTAACGAAACTTTTTTACCCCAAGCTTTGTTTGACAAAAATTCGTTAAAAGTTAAAATAACAATTTTTTAGTTTATTATGATCAGCTTAAAGTGATGCTAAGGAACTAAGTACATTAACGAAACATTTTTAAGACAAATTTTGTTTCAGTTGATATTTTTTTAAAAAATTACAGATACATTTGCTCAGTTAAAATTTAACGACTTATTCAAAAGTAAAACTTCAAAGCTTGTTATATATTCATTGTTTACTTGTTAGCCCTAAAGGAAACCTTGACAACTCTTTTTATAGTTAGAAAAAGCTTAAATTTATGAATAGTTAGAAACATATAACCAAAAACTTAACGAAAGTCAGATGAAATAAACGTGAAGAATAATAAAGTTCTTATCATGATATTTCTATGTAATGAAAGACTCTTTTGATAAACCTTAAGTAAAATTAAAGAAGAAAACTCAAAAGCTCTACATAATGAACTGACAAAATGATGAACGATAAAATGAAGAACTTTAAAAAGGGGTTGAGCGTTAGTTTTTTAATTTTTTAAACACATAAGCAAAATATATATTTTAAGTTAAATTATTCCATTCCAGATTAAAGTTAAACATAAAGTTGAAAATATCTAAACTTAACGAAACTATGGTTCAGCAGCAACAATTATAAGATTTTTACTACTTACATTGTATCAGCGACAACAGAGAACTGAGTTTTGACAGAAATTTCTATCAAACTAGACTTAACGAAACTTTTTAGCAATAAACTTTGTTTATTTGAAGAATTCAATGAGGTACTTCTTCACCTCTATCAGTTGTTTTAAGAATTTTTTAAAATATATAAACAAAAGATATATTTGGAGTTGAGCTATATTTCAAATTTTTGTTTTAAAAACTTAACGAAACTAAAGTTCCACGAGGTTTTCATTATTTATACTTTCTAACTGAACTTAACGAAACTTTTGCACGCTAAACTGTGCTTGACGTTAGTTGATCTTTGGTATATAAATAGATTCAAGTTGCAGTACACTTATTTAACTCAAATGAACTTAACGAAACATTTTGTCGAGCAAAGCAATGTTCAAATAACGAATAAATAGAAAAATTAACAAAATGAAAGCACTTAACGAAAGTCAGATAAAGGTAACTTGAAGAAGAATTAACTTCATATCTAAATTTGACGAAAGATACTAATGATGAACTAAAATTATCTTTGCACTTAACAAAACGATAGTTTCAGCTATTTTGTTGAGTTGAGCTATTTTTAAAATTTAGATCTAAGCAAAAACTTAACGAAACTATAATTCCACGAGGTTTTAATAATTTACACTTTCTAACTGAACTTAAACGAACTTTTGCACGTGAAAATTTTGCACGCTAAACTTTTGATCGGAAGAATGATTACAAACCTCTTGGAAGGAACATAGCAAAAACTGAACGAATATACGAATAAATCCTTTTATGTTAAAATTTTATAAAATTTTTTGTTATGTGAAGATTTTTCATTAATTTTGAAAGATTATAAACTCAAGTAAAACTTGAAGAAAACGAATTCAAAACTTAACGAAGAGATTGAGTTAATTTAAGTAATTTGGATATACTTAGTTAAAGTAATCGTTCCTTAGCTTTGAACGATAACCTTCAAAGTGTAACGAACTGAACGGTACATTAAAATACAGCAAAGCGAGCAAACTGGCGCCAAATATGAATTCTTAACAAAGGCTTTGCTTTGAAAAATTACTGAAAAAAATTGTTAAAAAAATGAAAAACCGAACAAAGATTAAGAACGTACGCCAAAAATCAAAAACATAACGAAAGTTACACTCTATGAACAGAACTACAAGCCATAAACTTAACGCAGCTATCGAGAAAGCAGTAAATTCGAGAAATTCAAGATTTTTTAACAAGCTTAAGGAATTCTTAAAAAAAAAAAAACTTAACGAAAGAGGCAATTGAACTTATCGAACTTAGTTACGCAAACAATTCATTATGTTAAACATGCAAGAAATTGTTCGTTACAGCATATGCACTTGAAGCCAGGTATGTGCTACCCCCCCCCCCCCCCACCCCTCCCTCCTCTTACCACCAACACTTTTGTCAAGTATTTCCACACAGTTACGTTAATAATTCTCGTGAAGTACTTGGAAATGCTTGTAAAGAAACAGGTTTGTCTGCTGCGCTTCGCCATTGCACTTAACTGGAGAGTAGGATGTCAAGTTTTGACTACAACAACTACAACAACAACAACAACGAGTTTTCTTGTATACAAAAGTGCAACATCAACAATAGAACTTCTTGAAACAAGAAGCTGTCAACGCAAAGCGAAGCCTAGCAGGTTGTAGCAAAGAGTGGCCAGACTGTGAGACAGAATTAAAAAAAAAATTATAATTCTCAAACTGGTTCAACCTTCTACAAATCAGCTTGTCAGCGTCAAGAAGTGTTTAAATAAAATTAAAAATTCAATATTTTAAATTAAGTTTTTTTCTTTCTTTGAGATAAAAAAATACATTTAATTAAAATGGAAAAATGCAATTAAAAGAATAATCTTTTGATAGCGTGAAGAGGAAAAGAAATTGCTGGTGGAGGGAAGGCTGGTGGAGGGGAAGACTGGTGAATGGCAAGACTGGTGGATTTGATATATGACATATTAATTTATATTTAATCATCAAAGAAGTATTATATTTTTTTTTTATTTCTATTAAAGAAGTGTTGCCACCTGCTGCAGTTTCAGTTGCATTAAGATTAAGTTAGATCGTAAAAAAATTAAATGATTTAAATTAACTAGTCTCAAAACAGTTCAATGAGAACTAAAAAAAAAAATGTTCAAAGTAGTAATAAGACTTTCAAAAAAGCTCATTAAATTTTGTAACAAGCTCAAAATTGAGAGGATTTATTGAACATGCAAAAGTTTTTTATAAAAAAAATAAATAGAGAGAGAGAAAGAGGCAGAGAGAGTGATAGGCAGAGAGAATGAGAGGCAGAGAGAGAGGGATAGAGAGAGTGAGAGTGAGAGGGAGAGAAAGAGAGTGAGAGGGAGAGAGAGTGTGAGAGTAAGAGGGAGAGATAGAGTGACAGGGAGAGGGATAGAGAGTGAAAGGGAGAGATAGAGAGGGAGAGAGCGAGAGGGAGAGAGAGAGCGAGAGGGAGACAGAGAGAGAGCGAGAGGGAGGGAGAGAGAGAGCGAGAGGGAGGGAGAGAGAGCGAGAGGAAGAGAGAGATAGAGTGAGAGGGATAGAGCGTGAGAGGGATATAGAGAGAGTGAGAGAGAGTGATGACAGGGAGTGAGAGAGAGAGTGATGACAGGGAGTGGTAGCGAGGGGAGAGAGAGTGAGATCTAAAAGTAGACAGAGGGAGTAAAAACGAAGGGTAGAATGAGGGAGTGAGAGCGGAAGGTGGGGAGAGGAAGTGAGAGAGGAAGGAGAAGAGAGAGTGAGAGCGGAAGGTGGGGAGAGGAAGGAGGAAAGAGAGTGAGAGCGAAAGGTAGAGAGATTGAGAGTAAAAGGTAGAGGTATTGAGGGCAAAATTTATAGAGAGGGAGGAAGTGAGAGCGAAAGGGAGAGAGTGGGAAAAGAGAGAGAAAGAGAGAGATATATACAGAGAGAGGAAGAAAGAGTTATGTATAGAGAGAGAGGGAGAAATAGAGTGAGGAAGAGAGAGTAAGAAAGAGAGAAAAAGATAGGGAGAAAAAGATAGGGAGAAAAAGAGAAAAAAGATAGGGAGAAAAAGAGAGAGATAGAGAGGGAGAAATGCAGAGGGAGAAATGCAGAGGGAGTAATAGGGAGGTAGAAAAAGAGAGCGAGATACACACTAATGTTGTGAATTAAAAAAAGAGAGAGGATTTATTGCCATTTTAAGGTTCGTTAAGTTTTAATAGAGGATAGAGAGAGAGAGAGAGAGATAGAGACAGAGAGACAGAGAGCCAGAGAGGAGTTATTACCCTTGTAAGGTTCGTTCAGTTTTGTAGTGAACTAAAACTAGCAAGAGGATTTCTTGCCGTTATATCAGAACAAATAGAGTTCGTTAAGGTTACAAAACTCATGCCAAATTTCTTAGAAACTAAACAAGAAAACACCTAACAAGATTCGTTTAGTTTTGAAGCTACTGAAGACTTGCACAAACATTCGTTCAGCTAACTATCCACTTAGTGCCACCAATAAGATTCGTTAAGTTTTGTTCAATCGATTGAATTACAACAGAAAGGTTTGCTCAGTTTACCTGCAAACGGAAAATTAACTTGGATATTCGTCGATTTTATTTGAAGTCTTGAAAACTTTTCAGAAGTTTCGTTCAGTTTTAATGAAAACAAAAACTAACAAGATGCATTTAGTTTTGAAGCAAATGAAAACTTAAAAAACCGTTCGTCCAGTTCACTTTCGAATTAATTCCAAAAATATGATTTTTTAACCTAATTCGATCAGTTAGATTCGTTAAGTTTTGTTGCAAGCGGAAAATTAACTAGAAAAATCTTTGATTTTATGGAAAAAGTTACGTTTAGTTCGTTAAAAGGTTCGTAAAATTTTGTGTTCATTTAAACTTCTAAAGGTTTTAGTTAAACAAAAAAAAAACACAAAAGTAAACAAGGTTCTTTCAAGACAAATAGGAAATTCGTTAAGTTTCGTAGTTTAAGAAAGGCAAAAACTAACAAACAAAATGAAAACTTACAAAAAAGTTCGTTAAGTTTTTTACTGAACACAGTTTGAAAGTTTCATTAACTTTTGTGACGAACGGAAATCGTGACTAGCTTTTTTGAAAAAAAAAACTTACAAGAAGTTTCGTTGAGTTATTCAGGAAACAAGAACAGAAGCTTCAGTAAGCGAAAACTAGCAAGTTTCGTTAAGTTCGGAAGCTTATGAAGCTTAAAATAACTTTTGTTCAGTTTTCTATTGCCTCAAAAAGAACATTCAGATTCGTTAAGTCCAGTTGCAAACGGAAAATTTACAAACAAATTCGTCAACTATGTTTATAACAATAGTAACAAGAATGGGTTCGTTAAGCTTTGTGTTCATGAACACACCCAAGTGATTTGAGTTCAAAAAATAAAGTAAAAGCTCAAATGGTTGCTTTTTAATCATTGGAGGATAATGAAAATGATATAGAAGGTTCGTTCAGATTTTTTTTTAATATTGTTAACAAGAAGTAATAAGGTTCGTTAAGATTTGAGCAAACTGATAGAAAAATATACTTAATTGAGCAACTAAAATCTTTCAAGCTCTTTTTTGAAAAGCTTACAGTAAAATTTCGTTGAATTTTGTTGAGAATGATTTGTTTCGGCTTGTTTTTTTTTTATTTGTTTCGGCTGACAACAAGTTCGTTAAATTTTGTTGTTCGTGAAAACTATTTGGAAGATTTAGTCAGTTTCAAAGTAAGCAACCCCAAACAAGGTTCGTTAAGTTTTAAGACGAATGAATACCAGCAAAAATGTCCGTTTAGTTATCAATGGGCTAAATTTAAATAGTAAGATTCTTTAAATTATTTACGGCAAACTAACAAGAAAATTCGTCAAATTGCTAGTAAAGCTTATAAGCAGGTTCGTTAAGTTTTGTGTATACAAGAACTTCTAAGAAGGTTTTAATTTAAAAAAAAGCAAACAAAACCAACAAAGTTCGTAAATTGTTGATGCTTATGAGGGACTACAAGAAAGTTCATTAAGTTTTCTATAGAATATATTTTTAAGCTTCTTTTACTTACATTGCGAACAAAAAAGTAACAAAGTTCGTATAGATTCAAGCGAACTGATACCAAAAATAAACTTTATTAAGTCTTATGAGTTGAAGACCAACAAAAATTTTCGTTGAGTTTGCGAAGTTTGACCTTCGTAGGTTGTAGCGAAGGTGAATCTTCTGTTAAGGTTCAATGAATTTTGTTACGAAATAAAACTTATTATTGAACGATTGACGGTTCGTTGAGTGTTTCAGCGATAAATAAAATTTAACGAAATGAGTTGTTAAGTTACGTTTAACAACTAGAGTGAAATAAAAAATGTTATTACTTATGACTTATATACCTACCTGTAGGTTTTGACCAACCCAGTAACGAACATGTGTTAAAAGTCAAATATCAAAATTTTAACGAAATTTTTGTAAGAAGAGAAAAAAAACTCTTAATTCATAGAACAATTATGCGAATGTTTTGTTTTAAACTCACGAACACACTTTTGTAATATAATATATGAAAGCCTACCAGTTAAAGTTTCGTTAAGTTATAGGAAATCAAAGTTTAGACATTCTTATTTTAGAATTTGGATTTTAGGCTGGGATGGATGCAATTTCTCCTGTGAGACTTTGGAATTATTGATTCTAAATTTGTTTGAAATTTAAAGTTATTTTTTAATTTTGAATTTCAAAGTTTAATTTTTTTTTTCAAATGATAAGTTTGAAAAAGTATTTTCGCCAAGTTAGATTTGTCTACTCAAAAATCTTCGTTAAGTTGTAAGCCAGAAAGTTTTAGATCAGAATTGAATGCAATTTCCTCTAAGAGTTCATGGAGCTAGTTGGTTGGTAAGTTTAAAGCCCGTATGATACTTCATTAAATTGCTCATTTTTTTGTCATTAAAAATGAAAATAGAGCCGTTCAAATAGTACTAATGCATAGATTCCATTGGTGTGAGTGAGTACGCATATAGTACGAATTGGAGAAAAAAATGTGGGACGGACTGCATTTTTAATGCATTGTTTTTGACGTTTCTCTCAATTCGCTCATCGTTAAGTTTCGATCAAATATTTGCTGTCAACTTCTTGTTTCAACGCAACTTCACCCAAAAAAACTTGTTGGTATTATTAACAATGTCAGTGTTGTTGAATTTATTTCAGAAAATATTATTAACATATAATTGTTCTCGTTATTGAAAATAGTTTCAAACACTCAAATCTTTGTATTGACTAGATTTCTTGATGGTTGTTTATCAACAAGATTCTTGTTTAGTTGAAAACAATTTTATTTTTATATATCAGAATTTTTTTTGCTGGTGTAGCTCCTTGCAAAAAAAAAAAAATCAGCGCCAACTAGCAACGTCGCTGAACAGTCAAAATTGGTTCTTGCCACTGAATATGTTTCTATCCTACTCTCGCACAATAGACAAGAATATTGTTGTCTTGCCCACCCGCCACTTGTTTTCAAATTATAAAATTGGACAAAAAAAATGAAGTATCATACGGGCTTAAGCAAATGTAAGTTTAAGCAAATCTTCGTCAAGTTTTAAGATTCCCAAATGTTTGCTGTTTTAACTGAGATGTTGCTCGAACAACTTACGGAGTTTAAAAAATCTTCATCAAGTCAAAATCTTCGTCAAGTTTTTACCGCTATGTAAATAAGTCTTCGAAGCCAAATTTTTGATTTTAAAATCTTCGTTAAGTAATAAATTATTTAAAATTGTAGGAAGTTTTAGTTTTAAATTTTTTCAAATAATTTCTAGATTTAAAAAAAAACTGCGGTAAAGTTTTACACAGCTTTAAAAAACTTGATGAAGATTTAAGAACCATAACTTTTCGTAAGAAATTCGTAAATTTTTTAAAGCTCGATGAAATTTTAAAGTTTAAGCTGTGAGAAGTTCAAGAAACTTGTACGATTTAAAAAAAAACCTTCGTTCAGTCATATTCTTTATTGACTGAAAAGTCAAAGTTATGATTCTAAGACCTTCGTCAAGTCTTTTAAAGCTGCATAAAATTTAAAGTTTCGGTAGAGTTATTCAAGTAACTTGTTATAAAGGGTGATTTTTTTGAGGTTATGATTTTCATGCATTAGTATTTGACAGATCACGTGGGATTTCAGACATGGTGTCAAAGAGAAAGATGCTCAGTATGCTTTGACATTTCATCATGAATAGACTTACTAACGAGCAACGCTTGCAAATCATTGAATTTTATTACCAAAATCAGTGTTCGGTTCGAAATGTGTTTGTTCGACAAATTTTGTTCAGCGATGAGGCTCATTTCTGGTTGAATGGCTACGTAAATAAGCAAAATTGCCGCATTTGGAGTGAAGAGCAACCAGAAGCCGTTCAAGAACTGGCCATGCATCCCGAAAAATGCACTGTTTGGTGTGGTTTGTACGCTGGTGGAATCATTGGACCGTATTTTTTCAAAGATGCTGTTGGACGCAACGTTACGGTGAATGGCGATCGCTATCGTTCGATGCTAACAAACTTTTTGTTGCCAAAAATGGAAGAACTGAACTTGGTTGACATGTGGTTTCAACAAGATGGCGCTACATGCCACACAACTCGCGATTCTATGGCCATTTTGAGGGAAAACTTCGGAGAACAATTAATCTCAAGAAATGGACCGGTAAGTTGGCCACCAAGATCATGCGATTTGACGCCTTTAGACTATTTTTTGTGGGGCTACGTCAAGTCTAAAGTCTACAGAAATAAGCCAGCAACTATTCCAGCTTTGGAAGACAACATTTCCGAAGAAATTCGGGCTATTCCGGCCGAAATGCTCGAAAAAGTTGCCCAAAATTGGACTTTCCGAATGGACCACCTAAGACGCAGCCGCGGTCAACATTTAAATGAAATTATCTTCAAAAAGTAAATGTCATGGACCAATCTAACGTTTCAAATAAAGAACCGATGAGATTTTGCAAATTTTATGCGTTTTTTTTTAAAAAAAAGTTATCAGGCACTTAAAAAATCACTCTTTACTTAAAAAACTTCGTCAAGTCAAATTCTTTTATTTTAAAATCTTCGTTAAGTGTTGAATTGTTGATCAATATGTGCGATTTAAGTTATAAATTTCTTAAAATAATTTCTTGGTTTTAAAATAACATTCTTCAAGTTTTATTTATAATGCTAAAGATGTTAGCGTTAAGTTTTTTAACTGGATTACAATTAACAGTTTCAGCTAAGAGAAAATAACCCGTTAAATTCGAAAAAACCTTCGCCAAATCAATTTCTAGATTCTATATCTTCGTTTCGTTAAGTGCTGAATTGTTAAAAATTGTTGCATAAACTTGTTGACAAAACGACTTTTGCCAAATTGTTTATTCTAAAACCTTCGTTAAGTGTTAAATTGCAAAAGCTTCTAAGCAGTTTCAGTTTGGAATGGTATTGAACAAGTTTTTGATTAAAAAATCTTCCTTGAGTTAAATTTCTAATTCTAAATTCTTCGTTAAGTTTCTTAAGATGAGTAGTTTTTTTATTATTATATATTTTTGATCAAAACACCTTCGTCAAGTTTTTAAAACTCGTTGAAATTTTGAAGTTTAGGCTAGAAGAAGTTCAAGTAACTTGTTAAAATTAAAAAAAATAAACCTTCGTCAAGTCATCTTCTTCATTCTAAAATCTTTGTTAAGTGTTAAATTTTAAAAAAATTGTGGGAAGTTTTAGTTTGCAATGAGTTCAAATAACTTGTTGATTTAAAAATAAGTTTCGTCAAGTTAAATTTATGATTCCAAAATCTTCGTCAAGTTTTTTTAAACTATGTAATACATTAAAATGGCGTCCGTGGCGTAGTTGGTTAAAGTGCGTGGCCGCTATGTCAACGAACCTGGAGACCCAGGTTCGAACCCAGCAGCGACAGAAAATTATTTGAATTAAAATGATTTTTCTGTACGGCCGCCACCTCTCTGCAGACAATGGCAAACCTCAGAGAGTAATAAAAATGCCATGTAAAGTTTCTTGAGAATAAGAACATTCCGTTCATCGCCGTTCGGAGTCGGCGTTAAGCCTGTAGGTCCATTTCTCGGTCAATTGTGTACAAACTTAATAACACGCACAACACAATTGATCATAAGAAGCTAGGTCAAAGTCCTTTCAAGGGCTGAAATGACCAGTTATTTATTTTTTATTTTTTTTAATACATTAAAATGTCAAGGCTGGTGTTTTTCATATAACTTGTTACATTTAAAAAACCTTTGTCACGTCAAACTGTCCTTTCTAAAATCTTCGTTAAGTGTAAAATTGTTGAAAATTGTAAGCAGTTCGGTTTGGGATTTGTACACATAACTTGTTGATTTAAAAGCAATATGCGTAAAGTTAAATTAACGATTAAGTATTCGTTAGGTATATTCGTTAAGTATTTTTAGCTGTGTAAAATTGTTTCGCTTTGGCTGATGTATTTCAAGGAACTTTTTAAAATTGAAAGAATTGACCTCAAATTAAATTCTTGATTGTAAAACCTTCGTCAAGTTTTAAGCTCTTTCAAATTGTATGAAATTTCGACTGGAAGTAGTTCGAGTGTCTTGAAAAGTTTGAAAAATGTTCACCAAAATAACTTTTCATTCTTTATCTTTAGCATGTTAAAATTTTTGAATAGTTTTGGTCAAAATTATCATCCTCATCCAACCTATTTTGATAAGATTGTTAAAATTATCAAACAAAACTCTTTTTTCGGTCTTTTTATGGTTTTCTACATTTCTGCATTTCTACACTTTCGTTAAGTTTCAGGGCGTTAGGAGAATAACTTATAAGGTTAGGAAAAGTCTTCATGAAGTTTAAATCTTGATTAAAAAAGCTTCGTTGAGTGCTTAGTTTTTAATTTTAGCTGATTTTAACTTGAAGTTTGTTCAGTGCATAACTTGCTCAGTACAAAAAATCTTCGTTAAGTCAAATATTTCTTTTAGGCTATTTTGATTGTGCACAATTTTGGCCGGAAGTTGTTAAAATAATACATATGTTGAGTTTTAAAACTTTCGTTAAGACAAATTTTTCTTCGTCAAGTTTTAAGTTCTTACAATTTTACGTAGTTTCAGATGAAATTTAAATTTATTTGTGTTTTTATGCAAAGATTAATGACTAACACATAAAAAATTGTTTCGTCAAGTTAGAAGAATTCTTTTCTTAGCAAGTTCTTACAAAGTGTCTACGAGTTATTTGCTGAAATATAAATTTTTAAGATCAAAAGTGAAGATAAGAAGGCACACAGACAATTTTTTTTACATGAATTTTTTTAAGTTGCAAATAATCCTATTTCCAAAATTGTCTTCTTAACAATTCTTATTGATGGAGAACACAGAGGATCTCGTAAAACATTCTTTGTTTTGAAAAGATCGTCACAAAATAAGCCTACATATCTACTTATTTATTTCTAGGCTTGTGTATTTCTGTATGAAACATACACACTTGTGTTTATCTGACAGATATACAGATACGAGTGCAAAAAAAATTAGATAAAATAAAAAGAATTATAATAAACACTCCTAAAGCAACAAAAACAGCAAAAATTTACATGGATACCGCGTTGGAAACAATAATAACAACAACAACAGCTCTTAAAGGTATTCACGATGTTTGTAAATGCGGTCAAAATCAAGTATGTATGTATTTATGTTATATACTGACATGTTTGTTTGGTCGCTTTTTGTTATTGTTGTTGTTGATTTTATTGTTTTTGTTAATAGAGTGGAAACAATAATAATAATAAACTAAAAATAATACGAAGAAACTCAAAAACAACAAAATAATGTAAACTTTTTGCAGCGGAAATGAGTCAATGGAATAACACGAGAGAGATACGTAGACAAAAAGAGAGAGAGTGGCAGGGTAAAGTCAGCCAGTCAGTAATGTGAGTGTGTAAAAAATTATAACAATAAAAAAAGGGGGGAAAATAATAAATTAAAAAACGCTCCAAAACACGTGGTTGTCGTTGAATGACAACGAAAGTATGGATGGAAATGGGCGGATATAAATAAAAACGAACGCAGACAACAAGATAAAATTTAATTTGCGAATGAAAGGCAAGAAAAGAAATAAAAAAGTTTTTATATTTAAATAGGATGAAGAACGGAAGTGAGTAGAACAGTGGCGAAAAAAAAGAAAATTGAAAACTAATTAAAAAACAAAAAAATTCGACGTGATGTAGGCAACAATATGCGAAAAAGGAATAAAAAATAGATAAGATAAAAATACGGAAAAAAAATAAAAGTGTAGGAACAACAAACAAAATTTTGACATGTTCAGCAAAAAAAATCAACAAAAAACTTTAAGAAGTCAAAGAAGACAGCGAGACAAAGAGCTATGTATGAAGAAAGGGAGGAAGAAAAAAAAAATGATGATCAAAGAAAGAGGCGAAAACAAGTGCGGATAGTTTCAAATATAGAAGATAATTCCCTATTTAAATGTGAGACCGAGAATAAAGGGTGTTTTTTCAGAGGTATAGAACTTTTTATTTTCAAATTAAACACAGAAAAATTAGCGAAATGGCCAATATTTTCGATTTATTTGTTCGAAAATTGTATGGAATTTAGTGTTTGAATACAATTTCGGGCATATGGCCATCGCGACTGGGTCTTATGAACCCCATCTGCCCAATATTGCATCACTTTTTCCAGCATAGCCGGCCTTATCCCACCAATAACGCACCGAATGTTGGTTTCCAACTGGGCAGACGTAGCTGGTATATCAGCATATAACAGTGACTGGACGTACCCCACAAAAAGTAGTCTAACGGAGTCAAATCACATGACAGGCCCATTTCATGATATATTAGTCAAGAAATATTTGTAAATTTCTTAAAAATAAGATGTATCAGGGCTGCCTAACGTACGAACTTCTATAAGGTTAAGAAATTGCAAGACTGGTGGTTGAAGCTTCGATTGGGCTTCTATAGAGCATGCGACCGGAAGCTGATGTTCTAACGAAAAAAAATTGATATGAAAACTGTTGTAAGATCTCTTTGAAGTGAAATTCATAAGATGAACTCTAAAGTTTGATTCAAAGTTATTAAAAAGCTTCAAAAACTTGTTAACAAAAGTTTCGGGAAGCTCCAACTTCCATAAGGTTTCGGAAAAAAGAGTTATAAGCGGTCTTTCAGTCCCCGCTTAGCTATTTTAAAAATTCCATCGGTGTTATTACCTTCCGTCATTACATCATTCAAGAAATATTTGTAATTCTCTTAAAAATTACATGTATCTCAGGGCTGCCCAACGTACGAACTTCTATAAGGTTAAGAAATTGCAAGAAAACAAAAATGATATAAAAGCTGTTGTAAGATCTCTTTGAAGTGAAATTCATAAGATCAACTCTAAAGTTTGATTCATAGTTTCTAAAAAGCTTCAAAAACTCATTAACTGAAATTTTGGGAAGCTCCAACTTCCATAGGGCTTCGGAAAAAAGAATAACAAGCGGTCTTTAAGTCCCCGCTTGGATATTTTAAAAATACTATCAGTGTTTTTACCTTCCGTAATTTTATCAGTCAACAAATGTTTGATAAGGTTAAGAATTTGTAAGACTGGTGGTTGAAGCTTCGATTGGGCTTCTATAGAGCATGCGACCGGAGCTGGCCTTCTAACGAAAAATAAAACAATTGATATAGAAGCTGTTGTAAGATCTCTTTAAAGTGAAATTCATTTAAAAACTCAATGAGTGTTCTTACCTTCCGTCATTATATCAGTCAACAAATATTTGTAATTCCCTAAAAAATAACATCTATCTCAGGGCTGCCTTACTAACATATGAACTTCTATAAGGTTAAGAAATTGCAAGACTGGTGGTTGAAGCTTCGATTGGGCTTCTATAGAGCATGAGACCCGAAGCTGACCTTCTTACGAAACTAAAACTGATGTAAAAGCTGATGTAAGATCTCTTTAAAGTAAAATTCATAATATAAACTCTTAAGTTTGTTTCTAAGTTATTAAAAAGCTTCAAAAACTCGTTAACCGAAATTTTGGGAAGCTACAATTTCCATAGAGCTTTCCATATAGAAAAAAGAATAAAAGAAACTGCTAACGCTTAGCTTGCAAAGAGTTTCCATAAAGATTTATTGGAATCTCTACGCAAACCACCTAGGGACAACATTCGAAGCCTAAGCGAAACTACATCGAATTATTCGTCTTAAGAAAAACTTATTTATAGAAATTTAATGAAAGAAGCAATTTCATGGAACGTTTAAGTGGTTGCTAAGTTCCAAGCGGCATATTTTTGTGAGCCTATTGACGTTACTTGGTGCAGAGTATATTCCAAGAAAAAAAATTGCAAATATTCTGTAATGTAGGGTCCATCCTTTGTGGGAGATTTCTTAATGTGGAAAATTGGTCTAAAGTTATAGTACAACTCAATAGAAAGAAAATTAGTGCGGTCAGATTATATGTGACCTCTTACTTTTGGAGATATATTGTAGATCAATCTATGGTGGCTCGAGAGAAATATATATTTTTTGATGATTTCAAGTATCAGAGGAAGTTCACCGGACTTGTTAAGATTAGCAAACATTACCGTACTATCTCCAACCCTTTACACAATTATAAATTCAACAGTCTGGAAAAATCCCCAATTTACCGATATAACACAAATACCTCCGAAATAAACCGGTTTAAGAGATCTTGAGCTTCGGAGGACCCACAAGCATTAGGCCGCGAGCGATTACCCGAACCTTTTATTAGGTGAAAGCTTAAACCTCTACCAAGCATGGTGTGAGAGGCTCCAAATGCAAATGAGTTTTAATGCTTCTTTCCATATAATACGATGTACTTGAGTGCGTGCAAAGCATTCGCATCAAGTGATTTGTCGAGGGTTCGAATCCGGAAGATACCCGACATTAATGTTTTTTCGTAAAGCTTTTATTTTATTAATGATTTTATACCAGCCTTACACAAGTTGATTTCCGAAGCTAAAAAGAATCCACATAATTTCTTTAAGACAGTAAAATTCTCGCTTTTAGCTCTTATAGAAGTTATAACGAGCGCTTTTAGACACAACATTGTTTCCATAACATGTTTTTTCCACGATTAAAGCTACCATTAATAATTTCGAAACCGCCTTACAGAAATTAACTTCCAAAGCTTAATAGAAGCCTAAATAGTTTTATTTGGACACTTAATTCGCCTTTTGGCTGTTATAGAAGTTATAACGAGCGCTTTTAGAAACAACATTGTTTCCATAAGTTGCTTTTTTCCACGAATAGTAAACTTTGGTAAAGCTTCCATTAATAATTTCGAAACAGCATTACAAAAGTTAATTTCCAAAGCTTAATTGAAGCCTTAATAGTTTTATTTAGACACTTAATTCGCCTTTTGGCTCTTACAGAAGTTATAACGAGCGCTTTTAGAAACATAATTGCTTCTATAAATTGCTTTTTTCCACGAATAGTATACTTTTGGTAAAGCTTCCATTAATAATTTCGGAACAGTATTACAAAATTTATTTACCAAAGCTTAATAGAAGTCTAAATAGTTTTATTTACACTTAATTCGCCTTTTGGCACTTATAGAAATTATAACGAGCGATTTTAGAATTTAAAAGCTATAAGTATCTAAAACTGTTTTCTCCCCAAATAGTGAATTTTCAGCAGAGCTTCCATTAATAACTTCGGAACAGCCTTAAACAAGTTTAATCCCAAGCTTAATATAAGAACAAATAGTTTATTTAATACCTTTAGAAATTTCGGTAATTTAATTTCGGCTTTTAATTCTATAGAAGTCATAACGATCCCTTTAGAAGCACTTCTAGAATTAATATTCTTTCTATGAATTGCTTTTTTCCATTTTTTTTCTATTAACTTCTTGAATAGTGAGTTTACGGTAGTTTGCATTTAAAACTTTGGAACAGCTTTACACAAGTTGATTTTTAAAGTTTATTTGAGGCCCTAATAGTTTAACAGCATAATGTATGCTTTTTGGCTTTTATAGAAGTCATAACGAGCACTTTTAGAATAAAACGTTTTAAGAAGGAACTTTTTTTCTATAAATTGCTTGTTTCTCCAAATAGTGAAGTTCTGCTAAATCTTCCATTAATAATTTCGTAACTGCCCTACACAAGTTGATTTCCTTGATTATCCTAGATAGTTTCCATAGAAGTCATAACGGTGCTTTTAGAACATAGAAGTCATAACGAACGCTTTCAGAAGTAAAATTGTTTCTATAACTAGATTTTTGTGCCTAATAGTGAATTTTTGGTAAGGCCTCTATTAATAATTATAGAAGTCTTATACAAGTTGATTTCCAAAACTTAATAGAAGTTGAAATAGTTTTGTTAAGACGGATAAAAAGTTCACTTTTGGGTCTTATAAAGGTTATAACGTAACAAGCGCTTTTAGAAATAGAATTGTTTCCATAACTAGCTTCTTCAAAGCTTGCTGCGTGCTTAATCGAAGCATTTGTCTACAAAGTTTCAAATAAATTATATTTCTGACTGAATAAACTTTTCAAAAACTGATCCGATAAAAAAAATTTCGAACAAAGAGATTTCGAAAAGTCTCTTTTTCTATTTGAAAGAGTTTGAAGATTTTCAAAAATCTGTTTTTTGTCAAGTGACCAGTAAAATTTTTAATGTATTGAAAAAGTTATCCTAATAAAATTTTTTTGTTTACGTCAGTTAATGCCAAACAGACTAAAATCCAACAAAACTAAACAGTTCTTTATCTTGAGCAAGAAAGAACAAGCATAATCATAACGCACCAACTGATTCATTATTTTTTCGCAAAGATACGTTTATCGAAAAATGAACAAAAATACACTTCAGCGAGTTATCAACATAAATTATTTTTTGTTTGCATTTATTATCATCAAAAAAATCGTTAATTATTTTTTTGCTTTTTTTTTTTGGCTTATTTTAATTCACCAAAGAAGACCTTAAATAACCGCAACAACAATTAATGGCACGTGCGTCCCATTATGTTGATTTTTTTTTCAATTTTTTTTTATGAAAAGAATACATTAGAGTAAGCGGGAAAAAAATACATTAGAATGGGGCTCTTAATCTAAATAATGGTAGATATATGAAGGTTGAGATATTAATGCATTTTTTTTTTATTTATTAATAAATTGAAAACATGCAAATTAGAGACATATTCTAGAAACAAAAACCACTTTTGATTCGTTTTTGGAGTAATTATTCAATATCTAGGTCCTAGAATCTAGGACATTAAAAAAATAAAAATAAAAATGCTTCACGAATTCAAGAATAAACTATAGAATATAGAATAATAGAATAGAATAAATAGAATAATAGAATAAAACTGAAGTAGCACCAAACTGAAGTATTTTGCAAGGCGGAGGCATTACTGTAGCAAATACATCTTTTGATATTCATGCAAATACTGCCCGAACCAACAATATAGTATAACATGCAAGCGCTACAACGATTGAAGTAGAACCAAACTGGAGTAGAATAAACTGTATGAAGTATGTTATGTTTTGATTTTTTTTTTTCATTATATTTGGGCGATTGAATTGCTATTACTTTACTTCAGTGTCGCTCCATGTTTCCATACTTCAATTCACAAAAGAACTCAAGCACTCAAACATATTAAAGCTTTCAGTAAAAAGCTTTCAAAATGTGCAGTGTTTATTCTGTTCACTTACGATAAAACATTTTTAGTCTATATAAACTGAAACACTCAAATATATTTAGAACATGCTGCATTGTATGAAGCATGTTTTGCTTTTTGTCTGTCCTTGGTTTGGGAGGCTTAAAGAACATAAAAGCGTCGTTCTATGTTTCGATTCAAATCCAAGTTCAAATTAAAATTATATTTACATCGTTTGTTTTGCTTGCTTTTTACAGAAAGCTTTTATTCGATATCGACTGAAACGGTGAAATAAATTACAAGTAACTACTGTACAGTAGTGTAGTGTTAAAAATATAAAGATATATGCAGCTCTTAATGATACGGATACTAAAGCGCTGCATAAATCTTTCAATTGTAATGACACTTCACTACTGTACAGTAGTAATGAAAGTGTAAATAAAGTGTAGTAACTACTGTACAGTAGTGTAGGGTAATATATATAAAGATATATGCAGCTCTTAATGATACGGATACTAAAGAGCTGCATAAATCTTTAAATTCATTACACTTCACTACTGCACAGTAGTAATGAAAGTGTAAATAAAGTGTAGATACTACTGTACAGTAGTGAAGTGTTATGAATAGTAGTATCTTTATCTATATATAGCAGTGTTTATTACGTTCAAATCGTTCCAGTGATACTCGCTAATCCACTATTATGAATGCAGAAAAAAGTCAAAGTCTTATGTCATCGTATAGATATACAAATGAAGGCAGAAAATCTATTTAAACTGTTGTTATTAATATAAATTTTATAAGGATTTAATCCTGTAATAAATTGTCACGACTGAGTGGGAAGTGCGTAAGTTCGCAAAAATCTATAGCGCTACTTTTTTTACTATAAAGTTTTAATTCAATGTCTTGATGATTAAAGCGATATTGAGAACTTTTAAAGTGATTAATTTTGATGAAAACTTCAAAGTTTATCAGAATTTAGTGTTTATAATAAATGAACATTTAATATACTCGTCAATAACTGTGTGAAATTAAATTTGTTAATTCAAAGATAACTTAGCAAAGACACAAACCAATATGACTTATCCGCAAGAAGTTAAATTTATACTTTTTGAAAAGTAGGAATTTAACTTTGGTTACGGCTAATAAGACTGCGAATTTAACTTCATTTGCAAGAAAATCACTTTGACATCGACTTGAAAACACACATATTCAACATAGACAAATACCTAAAGGTATGAACTATTCTTATAAACTATTCCTTATAACAGTTTGTGAAAATTTTAAAATATGTTTTTTTTTGGCAAATTTCTACATTAATCCAAAATGTTACCGTCAAGTAATGCCACAGCTTCTTCATTCCTTTGTTTTATTTTAATTAGAAAATATTAAAGTGGATTATTGGGATATTTATAAAGCTCGTTTAGCTTCGCGAAGCTTCATTAAGAATAACTTAATCATGATTACCCATCAAAAAGCGGTTTATCAACAATTTAATCCAAAGTTGATTGATTACTATTCAAGTTAATTCGCTCCTTGGTGTACTTAATAATTAAACCATCGCCACAAGAAGCGGTAAATTTGACATGTTTAAGCATGAAGAGCACAAAAGTGGGTTAAGGATTAAGTTAAATATGTTCATTGAATGTGGTCTTTAAGAAAAAATACTTTAAAGCAACATTTTAAAAAATTGTTCTTTTATTAGTCTATAAAATAAGCTATATACCCGGTATTATTAGGTTTTTTTTTTTTTTTTAACTTGGCAACAATCAACAATCGTCTGTGAAAGCTGTGTTGAAGCACTAAACTGCACTACTGCGCTGATACACTTGCTTTGACTTATTTAATACCAGCATGGTTTGGAGAAGTTTCCGTTCTAAACCAAAAGGCCTGACCAAAATAGACGAAACGAGACGATTGCAACTTGCCGAACGTTTGCAATCGTTATGTCCGTTTTGACATTTAACCCAAAATGAAACGAGTACCTCCAATCGTCTGAAACAAGAAGAAGATTGCTTTGCACAGCTATTGTTGACGAGTTGAGACGCTAAAAGTTTGGTTGTTACGGAACAGAACGTCTCGTCGCAATGTGTCGTTCAGTTTCGAGCAGTTACGTATGTGCATTTTGGGTTTTATCATTGGCTTCCATTTGTTCGAACTTACTCGTTATGTCTCGTTCTGTCTATTTTGGTTAAGCCTAAAGATGTCGCGAACAGGCCGCCATTTTTGACTCGTATTCTATGGTATTGTCCCTGGTCAGCTTTTGCATACCTTTTAGGTCGGATGATCTGTTAGTATACGTTTGACAGCCTATTGCGGAATGACGGCCTCGGTAGTCTAGCAGGTAGCGTGCTTGGCTGTCACTCCAGAGGCCCCGGGTTCGAATCCCAAATATTCCAAATCAACTGAAATTGAAAACTCATCAATATTTACGACTTGAAGTTGTAATTGGTGGTAGAGAAGTTTGTGAATAAGATGGTCTTATAACTTGATTGAGGTAAACGCATAGCATTCACCTCAGATTCAAATTCACATGTTCCTACGGCTTTCACGTGGTGGAAAATCAATTTCATCACATGTTGATTTTCCACCACGCTTAGAAAATCCTACACATTAGAGTGGTCGCACGTTGCATGGGATTTTTTTTTAAATCAAAATGTTTAAGAGGGTCAAAATGTACCATTTGGTGCCAAAGTTAAGTTCAAAATTTCATCCAGATTGAATGGCCCCAACCCACCGCCATTTGGGTGGGTTATAGTTGTAATTAAAGACCATTTTTTGGCTTATGTGCTCCATAACACCTATATAAATGGAAAAATGGGATGAAATTTTAGGAACTTGAATTTGACACCAAATAGCACTTTTTGACCCTGTTTAACATCGAATTTTCGAAAAAAAGTTTATAAGGACCACTCCACTACACATGTTTCACTTGACTGTCCCTTCTTGCCCACTAATCTATCAGCCCATTTCGAACCAAGGCGGACTTAACTGAAAAGGTGAAACACATTAAATTCTTGGTTCAATCCTAATTCTAGAATTTACTGAGAAAAGACAAGCGAGAACTCAGTAAGTTGTAGCGTCGATTTGTTACCGTTGACGAAACTTGGGTTCACTTTGGTCCACTCGGGTCCACTCCTGAAAATAAACAATAGTCAAAAAAAAACTCTAAAAGAAGGGATACAACAATTTTCTCTGCGAATAAAGTTAAGGCGGCTGTTTTTTTTTTATCTAAAAAGAATTATCTTCATTTATTACTTTGAGAAGGATAGAACCATTAATGGTTATAGATCACCAGGGTCCTTGATTTTGTACAGGTTTTTCTAGTACGTCCGGATACCCGAATAAATAAAGCGTGAGCTTAATTCAGGTATCCGGACCGACTTCAAACACGAAAATAAGCCCGGGTAGCTCGCAAGCCAGGATACTCACACATTACCCAGGTAATTCGAAAATTAATGCCCGAGCAGTTTCAAGATTTCGAGCTACCTGGGTAGTTAAGAGCTCTTGGAATGCCCCGGGTTGTTCGAAATTCTTGAAAACTCCCGAAACTACCCAGCTGGCTAGTCTAGCTGCTAGAAAATGTCGAAAATCGGGAACTCTGGTTATAACAGCGTTTGAGTGAAGCAGGAATGAGTTCATCTGGAGACGAAAATTACTTTGTTTCAGCTTCGCCTGTAGTGTCAATGGCTAAAATCATAAAATTGAAGTTCGAAATGTTCCCCCCTACAACGACCAATATTTACAAGAAATACCGCCCAACGACTAACATCTATTTCCTAACCGCAAAACATCGCAAAGTCATCAATGATGTTAATGCGGTTTTTAAGTAGCTCAACAAAAGGATCTTCGCTATAAAAATTCAATTAGTCCTGATGTAGGTTATGTTGAAAAAATTAAATTTTCAATAATCCAAAAATTTGCATTTTCATTATTAAACAGGAAACTGTTCATGATCCCCTTGTATAGTCCTATGAACATTCAGATAGTTTAAAATATCTGATCGTAAAAATTTCACAGAAATCTTTCCAGGCGTTTTCGACTTCGCTCCGAACTTATCAGCAAACTTAGAGTGATCTGAGGCTTTTATAAAGAGTGTATCAACAAAAGGTGTAGGATTGCAAAGGCTTATGATATAACCAGCTGATCGCTTGGCAGTTGCCAAATGTTGATATATGTTATTTATATACTCGGGAAATTTACCATGGAACGGAGGAAAGAACAGAGTTTGTTGAATTCATTACGTTGATCGTTATCAGGTATCTTCCGAGATGAGTGTGTCTGCAATATAATCAAAAAATTCCATGAAACCGTTGACTGGAGACAGTGCAAGGTGTGAAGACACCGAAACCACTTCTCCTCGGAAGTTTGATCGAAAATATCGATGCTGTGAAGGAAAGTGTTGAAAAAGATTCAAGCGCCTCAATTTGTCAACGTGCTTAAGAACTCGACCTCGCCAGGTCCGCACTGCAGCGAATATTGAAGTAAGATTTGGGTCTAGAGGCGAACAAGGTCCAATTGGCTTAAGAACTGCAGCCAGTGGACCTGCATTCTCTGACGGAGTCTTGGAAAATATGAATGGTGACGGCGATTTTTGCAAAAAGTACGTATTTTCTGACGAAGCGCATTTTCACATTGGCGGTTACATTAATAAGTACAATTGTCGCATTTGGGGATCCGGAAACTGGCAAGTGATTCAAGAGATGGAAAATACGAATGGTGGGGAGGAGTTTTGTGAAAATTCGTGTTTTCTGACGAAGTTCATTTTCACATTGACGGCTTAGGACAATAAGCACAATTGTCGCATTTACGGATCCGAAAACCCGCAATTGATTCAGTCGCAACGAGTGAGTTTTTGGTGCGGATTGAGGCCCGGAGGCAGTTTTTGTATTTTATGTTTTGGCAACTCGTCCGGAGCCGTGATGAGCTCAACTAGTAAATGCTTGCCACAAAGTCCGACCAAAGACTTAAAAACTGACACTACGGGTAGTCGGCGGCCCCTGACTTAGGTCAGGCCGACTGATTGTGTTGGCTCTTCGGGGAGGTAGAGTTATCTTGCTCGGTGTGGAGTTGCGTTATCAACTCGGGTGCTGTACCCTTAGTACGGAAGAGGTGTTAGATAGGCCTCCACCCAAACCAAGAGTTGCGAAATGTCATCACAACATGTCATCACCTTTGTACCCCGTAAGTCGACGCAATGATTCAGTCCCATGCTATGGAGCGACGTGGAATTAAACCTATACGGCAGGTATCCACGTAAAATACTTTAGGAATTTCTGTGGGCTGAAAGGGTCAAAGGGACGTACTTTTTTCGCAAATGACAAAGAACGAGTCTTTACAGTCAATGAAATGCGCTTGAGAGACATGATAAGTAATTATTTGCGGTCGGAGTTGGAACATACGGACAGAGACGACCATTACTTTTAACAGGATGGTTCAACGTCCCATAAAAGTCACGAAATAATCGTGTTATATTGACCGAAGTCCCTAGTCATGTAATCTCTCGTTTTGGAGACACAAATTAGCCGCCAAGGTATTGAAATTTAACACCGTTAGACTTCTTCCTTTGGGATTACGATCAGAATAAGGTCTACGCTTATCATTCCAAAACAATTCCCACTCTTAAAGCGAATCATTAAACCGCCATCGCCCAAATATAACCCCAAATATGCGAAAAAGTAAACATTTCGAAAAAAAACAGGGTCTGCAAACTAATCCGAGCCAGTCATTTGAAGGATATTCTGTTTTATACATAATCTCTAAGTGTCTTCTTTACACTTCAATCAAAATTCAAGAGACATACAAGCAATTTCTTTATTTTATTCAAGAAACAAATTTTACACCTCTTGTTGATACACCGCTTTTAAGACTTTTTACTTAATATCTAAACTAAAACTTTAGATTTTTTTCAGTGTAAACCTTGATTTGAATAAATGTGCTCACGTGACAAATGAATGTTTTACCAGATAGAAGCGCCAAATTCTTTTCTTTCGCTGAATTTTTAGATTTTACGGCCGTTGTCTATGGGACGGCTTAGCGCGCATTTAACAGTTGTTATAAAAAAAAAAATCGTTAAAACTACGGTTAACTTGTATTTGTGTTTGTCATGAATCACTATTTGAGAAAGAAATAAAAATCAAGCAAAGAAATAAAATGAAACAATAAAAAAAAAGGACTCCAATAAAACAACATCGTGACAAGAAATAAAGAAGAACGCCAGCAAAATTAATATAAATAAAAAAAAAAAAAAAAATTGGAATTGAAAAACAAAATAAACATAAAAGCAGCTGATAATTAAAAATAAATATTTAATCAGCATTTATACAAAAGTAAAATAAGACTAGAATGACAGCAGACTAAAAAACAACTGCAACATTTTACAAATGCAATGGTTTTAATTAATTAATAAAAAAATATTTCCAAAAGCTATGAGCAATAGATAAAATATTGAAAATAAATTAAAAAAAAAATTACAAAATGCACTCAATGAATGCGAAAGTACAGCGTTCACAACGAGCGACTGACTGATATGATAATGTTTGTTCAAAGTTAAGCTTTTTACAGCGGCCAGAAGAAAATTCCAACAACAACTAGCTAGCAGAATTAGTTATTATTGAAAATGCAAACAAATTTTTTCCGCGACTGGCACTCAATAGAAATATGCAGGAATATTGAAATATGTCAAGGTCAACGAATTAGTTGCACAGCAAAAACTGCGCTGTTGCCAATACAAACAACACTTGGAATGTATCAGTAAAAAAATAATAATTTTAAAGATTGACGTGGGCTTTGAACCCAGACCTATAAATAATAGCTAGATGAATCATCAATTGCTAGCTCATTAGCAGTAACAATCACTTAAAATACTTACAAAGAAAACTTGTAGATACTTGAAAGTTTGTAAGCTATTAGAGCTTGTCAGCTATGCCTTACCTGCAATGAGAGGAGAGAGGAAAGAGAGAGAAACCAGTTAGTTAAATTCATTTAAATACGTGACAGTAAATAATAAGCAGTTATTATTTCATGCTTAAATATAAACAAAGTTAAGCAGGTTGTTATATAAGTCGACTATTCTGACTAATCAGAACCGCGTCGTCAAAAATATCCCCATGAATATCTAATCAACCATAATTGGTTGATATAAATAAAAAAAAATATAGAAAATTCCAAGAACTCGATTGAGCAACAATTGAATTCAGTGGAAAAATTTATTATTTATTATCACATTCACTGTAATTACTCTATAAATTGAATTATAATTACTCTATAAAAGAACATGGTTAATAATTCTCTCAGGGGAAGAATGTCCCCATTCTTACTCAAGAGTTTTGTTATCATTGATTTCATATCAGCCAAACCCACAAATTTCGATTTTGGTATCCTTTTTAGGACAACCCTTTTTTAAAACAGCCTTAAAAAAAAGTTACTTTTGGTCTACCTTCCTTAGTTTTCGAGATATGGCCTTTATTGCTAATTTTTTTAGGGTTATGTTAATTATAACATTAATGTTAGGCATTAGCCTAAAGTTATTTTTGAACTATCTTGCTTAGTTTTCGAGATGTGGCGGTTTTTTCTTACTTTTTTTAAGGTAAGAACTACATAGTCATATCAACCGATCCTCTCTGCTTGCGCCCTCCTTAAGAAAACTAAAACGATCGCTGGAAATTTGACGTTGCTAATGCATGGTGCACTCGGTGTACTCGCTATGATTTATCGCTGGTTTTACTTCATTGTTGCTGTATGTTTTGTTTATTTACTTCATAATAAATGTACACACAAGCACTGTTTCGACACAAATGAAAAGCTTTCATACAAGGCTTCTTTTGTTTGCTTTGCTACCAGGCTTTTGCATTTTAGTTCACCACAGAGATCGCTCTTTTTAGTTCAAGCGTATGTAAGGAACTAGTTCGTTCATTTAGTTCTTTTAGTTTGTTCGTTCTTTTTATTCGTTGCATGCTATATTTCGTTCGTTATTTTAGTTTTTTTAGGTCTTTTAGTTCATTCGTTCTTTTAGTTCGCTAGATCTTTTAGTTCGTTGGGAAAAACTAAGGACTCAAACCATAGCTTGGTTAAGTTAGTTATTTTTGCTCTCGTTAGTTTTATTCCTACTCGCTGCAAAATCAATTGAAATAAAATGATCTAAAAGAACGAGAAACACTGAATTAGTTCACATAGTTCATGAGTGGGAATCGTTCAATTGAACTAGTTCATGAACTGCCCAAGGCTATTGGATTTCAAGAAGATTTCATGGCATTATTTACTATCTGAGGTCTGACATTGGGCGCGTTCTGCAGAAGTAATCGCTTACTGAGCAATAAGTGAGCGCTCTTCACTAAGCGATCAATTCTGCTGAACGCTGAGCTATTAAAAACACATTCAGTTGATTAGAGTTCTGAGGCATATTCAAGAATATTATTATTTTCTGTAATATTAAATTCTGTAATATTGTTATATGTGATCTATATTGAATTATTGTTAATTATTGTTATAGTTTTAGGTCTAGTCTGTAAGAATGTAATGTTCATAGACTGAATAAATAAAATAAATAAATAAATATGAGTTTGAACTCCATCTTCCACAAAATATTGCATTAAAAAGTATTTCATTTCATTTTTTTTCGATTTATATTTTTTTTTCAAATAGTTGACAAGAAAAATCAGCTGTATTTAGGATAAGTGAGCGCAAGTAGCATTAAAATTTTTCGCTACCAAAAATGGCGAGCGCTTCCTAAACATGTTGCATGTAGCAGCTCGTTCAGCAGACTTAAAGTCAACAGTTGTGCAACAGTTTTGTCTGCAGCCGCAGCCATTGTCTGCAGAGAGGGACGGCCGATCAGAAAAATTGATTTAAATTGAAAAAAATTTCTGTCTCAGCTGGGATTCGAACCTGGCCTTAACATTAACATTTACATTAAAATTAACAGTAACACTAACACTAACACTAACAAGATCAAGAACAAGAACAAGAACAAGAACAGGAACAGTAACAGTAACAGTAACAGTAAAAGTAACAGTAACAGTAACAGTAACAGTAACAGTAACAGTAACAGTAACAGTAACAGTAACAGTAACAGTAACAGTAACAGTAACAGTAACAGTAACAGTAACAGTAACAGTAACAGTAACAGTACCAGGAACAGTAACTGTAACAGTAACAGTAACAGTAACAGTAACAGTAACAGTAACAGTAACAGTAACAGTAACAGTAACAGTAACAGTAACAGTAACAGTAACAGTAACAGTAACAGTAACAGTAACAGTAACAGTAACAGTAACAGTAACAGTAACAGTAACAGTAACAGTAACAGTAACAGTAACAGTAACAGTAACAGTAACAGTAACAGTAACAGTAACAGTAACAGTAACAGCAACAGTAACAGTAACAGTAACTGTAACTGTAACAGTAACAGTGACAGAGAATACTTTAAAGACATAAACATAAATATAAACAAAAACATAAACATAAACATAAACATAAACGTAAACATAAACATAAAAATAAACCCTAAGCATAAGCATTAACATAAACATTAACCCTTTGCTATCGCATTAATTTTATATATCGCACTCGATCTTCAAAACAGGTACAACTCAAAATTTTCAGGAAAAGCAAAATACTAGTTTGTTTTTCAAAGGAAGAATCCATACAAAACAAGCAGACAGAACGAGTTTTTTTTTAATAAAAGGATAAAAAGAGGAGTGCAAAATTTTGATAGTTGATGGAGGTTATCACTGCGAATAGTTTAGCATTAAAAAGTACAAATTTGTAAATTTTAAGTTGTGCCTGTTTTAAAGGTGAAGTGCGATATAAGTGTCATATTGGTTGGAATTAATTTTCGTTGAAAGAACAGTTACAGACAATATTCAAGATTATGAAGGAAACATTAGATTATTTAATTCTTTTATAGCTTAAGGTATATATAACAAAATATGTTAAATTTTATGAAAAAAATCGTATTTTATAATTCTGCACCGTGTGGTATCTTTCAAAGCAGTCTCCAGTGTGAAGTCCTGGTTTTCGAGAGCAAGTTTCACAAAAAAAAAAATAGTATGGCGTCTTTCGCCTAAAATTTTTCTGTTTGAACGTAAAGAACAATCTTTACTTTTTACATCTTCACAGAGCTGCAATATATGTAGTTTTCCAGTAAGCCTTTCCGCTTTATCTGAAGACGATTGTCTTCCTGATTTTGAAGATGTTCCATCACGATTAGCACATTTTATAAAATATCATTCGAATTCAACGAATTTCAGAAGCTTGTCGATTGAGAGCAGACATACGACTGGACCGGTAAAAAAGCTTTGGTCGCTGGAAGCAGAGCTACGACTGGAATGGTAAAAAAACGCTTTGGTGGCTGAGAGCAGACATAAGACTGGAACGGTAAAAACACTTTGGTGGCTGAGAGCAGACATACGGTCACAAAGAGTTAACATTAACATTAACATTAAAATTTACATTAACATTAACATTAACATTAACATTAACATTAACATTAACATTAACATTAACATTAACATTATAATTAAAATTAACAGTAACATTAACATTAACACTAAAATTAAAATTAACATTAAAATTAAAATTAACATTAACATTAACATTAACATTAAAATTAACATTAACATGAACATTCATTAACATTGAAATTAACATTAACATTAACATTAACATTAACATTAACATTTACATTATTAAAAACATTAACATTATTAAAAACATTAACATTATTAAAAACATTAACATTATTAAAAACATTAACATTATTAAAAACATTAACATTATTAAAAACATTAACATTATTAAAAACATTAACATTAACATGAACATTCATTTACATTAGCACTAACACTAACAAGAACACTAACTTAAACATTGATATAGATATTGATATAAACATTGATATTGACATTGAGATTGGCATTGCCATTATCGTTAACATCGACATTGACATTGACATTTACATTTACATTTACATTGACATTTACATCAACATTAACATTAACATTAACATTAACATTGATATTAACATTAACATTAACATTAACATTAACATTAACATTAACATTAACATTAACATTAACATTAACATTAACATCAACATTAACATTAACATTAACATTAACATCAACATTAACATTAACATTAACATTAACATTAAGGGGCTTTTCCTATGAGTTTTTGGAAAAAAAAAACAAATTTTTAAAATTTTTTAAAAAGAAACTATTACATTTTGTAACAATCTTCCTTTTATGCATTATTAAAAATAAGTTTAAACACATAAAAAATTTTTTGTTTGCGATTTAAATTCCTCTTTGCGCTGTAGAGCACGTCATGCAAAAAGTCTGTTTTAGACAGGAAGACACTTTGTGGATCTCCTGTAAAAAATTTTTGTAAAATTCAAAATGGATTCTATTTTTAAGCTCAAAACTAGACAATAAGCCTTTAATATACATATTTAATTATATGGTGACGCTTTTATATGAATGATTCTGAAAAAATAAGAATCTCTTTTTTTAGTGCTATTCATCTCTATATAAAAGAATAGGGGGTCAATTTATGAAGTTTTAGAGGCTTATTGTCTAGTTTTTCTTATTCCAAATAATTGTCCTAATTTTTGTCCAAGCTCTTGTTTGTATCCTAGTTAAAATTCCTCACATTATCCTTGTTCTTATCCATTAACTTATCCTTGTGCCACTTCTTTTTCACAATCTTTGTCGTTATTCTTGTCCTTAGTGTATTCAAATCCTTGTTCTATACCAGGTCGCATTTCTTGTCGTGATCCTTTTCCCAATCTTGTCCTAAATATTGTTTAAGTTGTGAGTTATTCAAGGATTCTCATCCTTGTCACAGACCTTTTTCTAATTCTTGTTTAAATTCTTGTCCATTCTATGCTCTAAGCCTTTTTCAAATCTTTGTTCTACTCCTTATTTAATTCCTGGTCCTCCTCTTTGCCCACGAATTTTTTTCTAACTATTATCCTCATCCAAATCCTTGCCCTAATACTTGCGCTTATTTTTAATTGAATTTACTTTTTACTTGGTGCATTTAGATTCCTTAAAGGAGCTCCCTAAGAGCTCCCATGGTACCATTAATTTTTGTATTTAACATATATTTATCATATGACCGAAAACCTTAGCTAAGCTGTCATTCCATAGAATTTATGGTTGCGCTAACCATAGTTAGTTATAATTTCATGCAACGTTTTTTTATTGTTTTTGCATTTTTATTGCATTAAGCAATTACGTCGTGACCGTGGCGTAGTTGGTTAGTGCGTGGCCGCTATGTCAAAGAACTTTGGAGACCCAGGTTCGAACCCCAGCAGCGACAGAAAATTATTTGAATAAAATTATTTTTCTGTACGGTCGCCACCTCTCTGCAGACAATGGCAAACCTCAGAGAGTAATACAAATGCCATGTAAAGCTTCTTGAGAATAAGAACATTCCGTTCATCGCCGTTCGGAGTCGGCGTTAAGCCTGTAGGTCCATTTCTCGGTCAATTGTGTACAAACTTAATAACACGCACAACACAATTGATCATAAGAAGCTAGGTCAAAGTCCTTTCAAGGGCTGAAATGGCCAGTTATTTATTATTTATTTTTATTTATTTTTAAGCAATTACGTCCGTCGTGTCGTAGTTCCAAAATTGGTTTTTTGTTTTCATTTACGTTATGAGGTCAAAGAATCATTTTTGCTATCATAAAATAAAACTTTTCGTAGCACTTCTACTCAGCGAATAATAATTTCATGCAACAAAATTGCATTTTCGTTCATAAGCTGCTACTTAGGCGACCTAGCGTAATAATTTCTGTTTAATACAGGGCAGGGCACTCCATAGCTCACTCCATAGCTCAAAAACATAAAGTAAACAATAGAAACTTACAAAATAATAAAAAACTTACAAATCTAGATAATTGTGATAACTATTTTGCTCAGTGTGTGCGATTCGAGAGCGCACTAATACTAACAAGAGAAAATAAATTGTGACTGTGTTAGAATGCCCAGGCCTGGTTTAATAACATTAACCGTGTCGCATTACTCACCGCGTTCTAATTCAATGCAACGTCGTTGCATGATTGATACGTTTTTGATTTTGTTGCGGCTCTCTGCGCGATCCCATGACTTCATGAATTTTTTGTCTATTTTTATCATTAGGATTGAGAAACAAACTTTACTGGAGTGTAATATTTTTTTACTGTAGCATCTATGCATAGCGCGTTTTAATTCCATGTAACAAATTTATGGTTTCGTTGCTTGAGCAGATGACATCCTTGTTTTCTGTTTTTTTTTTTTTTTGCTATTAAATCAAAGAATTAAAATATACATCGTGTCCTTACTTTTGTCATAACACCTATACTCAATGAGTAACAATTCCGTGCAATGTTGATGCATTTTGGAAAAATGCTCTTTTGCAACTTTTTTGGAAACCTGCGCGGTAAAACGTTACGTTGTCACGTCAAAAAATCATTGGTAAAAAAAAATAACATTTTAATTGAATTTTATTAACACACGTACATAAATATTTAACAATTGTTCAAACAGTGACGATATCAGTGTTGCAAATAGAAATCTGGTATTTAATGAAAACCAGATATTTTGACAAGGCCGCACCGAAAGCGGTGAAGTACACTTTAGCGAGAGAAAAAGCACTTTACTCAACTTACAATAAGCAAATAATGCAAATTTAAACATCTAGACGTACAGAATTTTAAGTGACTACAAAGTTGAAATGTTTTGCATATTTATTTAGGTACATTTTTTCTGTGTTTTATTTCTCCCCCTTTTTTTTTTTGTGTGTGTTTATAAGTAACCGCAAAAATTAAACACTTGACGCATTTGAATGAGCAGAAAAATTCTCAGAATTCTCAAGAATTAACACAACTACAACAGAAAACAACAACAACAACAACAACAACAACAATAGTCATAATAAGAACTTCACAAGAATGTGTCAGTCAGAGGAAGAGCCAGTGAATAAATTAAAGCTAAAAAATAAAACAAAACAAAACAACACCAGCAAACATATGGCCAAAAAGCAGCAACACTCAATGAATAATGCAAATAAGAGACCGGGCAGATAGCGAGGATTACGAAGAAGAGTTCTTCGTATGTTTAGCTGAAGGGCTTTACTCGAGTAGAACGCTAAAAAATAAGCAATGAAGATGAAGTACATACAATAAAAAAAAAAACAAAAAAGAAATAAATTAAAAAAAAATAAAAAAATTAAAGAAGTAGGCAGACCGCATAATAACAGAAAAAGAATGTAAATATTCCCAAGAAAGAAAGACAAGTGAAAACCACAAAAATGCTAATGAGATGACAGAACAGTCAAGTAAAATAAAAAAAAAAAATCACCAAAACTACCTGCTCTGCACATATCCAAGTCAACCTACAAACCGATGATGTTGAAATGACAGGCGGAATGTTGGTCACAATAAGTACTTATGCCTAGGGGAGTTTTAGAGCCTGCAAATGCAGCTATGATTGAATTGAACACAAAAAAGTTTCAGCTACGTATGCAACTGGTTAAAAAAAGGATAACTCCCGGTCGTTGCACCCTGTTTTCTGCGACATTTTAGCACCAATTCTGTATAAGTACGAAAATAACCCTTAAACTCATTTTAAGTTTTGACTTATTTCTGGAGTTTAAGTTGAATTTTCAGCTTTGGTGAATTCAGAGACTTATAGTAGAATTTTATAGCAAATATTTTTGTGGAACATTTTAACCCATTATATTCTTGTTTTATGGGTTATCTTTGCCCTCTATCAAAAAGGGTAAAAAAAGACCTATACATTGAAAAGTTAGAGGGCTAAAATGTTCCACAAAAATGTTTCTGGTAGTATTTTACATAAATCCACTGTATTTTACATAAATAAATCACATCCTGTACCCAAAATTTAAAGATGACATAGTTTCCCATGCCGATTTAATATAAGAATGTTCAAAAGGAGGGAAACTTAATTCCCGGCTAAAATAAAACTCATTCGTAAACTTTTAAAACGCCGATATACTTTTCTTTTTTTTTGTCACCTCTACCAGAATCCGTTTTCTGAATTTGGAAAAAAATTGATTTTGTTGTTCAGTGTTATCATAGATTTCACTCCAAGGAGTACACAAATATACAGTGGTGGCCAAAATAATAAGACTAGTAACATATAAGACCAGTGGAACCTGTGTGACTGTTAATCATAGATTTTTGTTCAGGAGTCCACAAATATACAGTGGTGGCCAAAATAATAAGACCAGTAACATATAAGACCAGTGGAACCTCATTGGCTGACAATCATAGATTTTTGTTCAAGGAGTCCACAAAACTTAAAAAGATCCAGTGATCCATCTAGTTCCATATACAACACCAGTGGAACCTATTTGACAGATGATCATATAATTTTATCCATGGATTCCACAAAACTCAAAAAATTTTAACAATCCAAAAAAAGCGGAACCTATTTGACATATGATCATATAATTTTATCCATGGATTCCACAAAACTCAAAAAATTTCAACAATCAAATTAATTCCACAGATAACTAGCATTCACAGATTGCGTTCTTAATGCCCAGAAAATTAAAATAACCCAACTAGTTTCACAAGGCCACTAGTTTCACAAGGCCAATGGAACCTATTTGGCTAAAAATAATAGATTTTTGTCCAAAGGCTCCACAAAATCCAAAAGTTTCGATAGCCCAATTAGTTCCATAGATAATCCTAGTGGAACCTATTTTCTGTTATTTATAGATTTTCATTAGATAAAAATTTTTGATTCGATTCTCGAAACTAAAAAAAAACCTAATAACCCAACTAGCTCCATAGAGTCCCACTAGTTGGAACTAGTATATGTTTACCTAGCCCACAAAACTCCAAAAAATTTCAATAATCCAACTAATTCCACAGAAAACTAGCATCTATAGACTTTCGTCCAAGGAGTTCACAAAACCCAAAAAATTCCAATAACCCGTATAGTTCCCCATAAAATGCAAGTGGAACCTATTTCTCTGATAATGATAGATTTTTATCCAGAGTCCACAAAACCCAAAAAAAAAAATGAAATGACCATCTAGTTCCATATAGAATACCAATGGAACCAATTTGGCAGATGATCATAGATTTTTATGCATGGACTTCTCAAAACTCAAAAAATAATCCATAAAGCAGCCTTTTGTTCGCAACTTGATTATTTTAAATGCGGCGGCGAAGAGAGAAAATGTATCCTCATCATTAACAGTATTTGTAGGTTTGTAAGCAGGGCAACTACGCAAGGAGGAGTCTTGTCTCTACTTCTGTGGTCCGTGACGGTTGACCGACTGTTGCGCATCATGGAGGGGGAAGGCTACAAGGTTATTGCATATGCCGATGATATTGCTCTCGTCTTTAACGAAAAATTTCCTCAAACCCTCTGTCAACTCATGGAAAGAGCACTCTTAATCCTTTCGAGATGGGCGTCCTCTTGTGGATTAAGCGTAAACCCAGAGAAAACATATCTCATCCTTTTCACTAGGAAATACAAAATCCCCAACCTAGAACCACCGCGTCTAATGGCACGAGGTTGCTTTTTACTGATAGCACGAAGTACGTAGGAGTTATTCTGGATAAGAAACTTATCTGGAATGATGTAAAAAATCTGTAAAAAATCTATAAGTAAAAAAGGGGGTTTTCCCCCAAAATAGTACGCTGGATTTATACGGCTATTGTCCGCCCCCATACTTGTATACGGTTCACTAGTATGGTGAAGGGCCATTGATAAGGCAGCTGCACTTCAGAAATTTTCAAAGGTGCAAACAAGTGCATGTCTCTGTATTACTGGTGCATTATCCACAACCCCAACTAATGCTCTTAGTGTCATACTTCACCTTCCTTCTCTAGATATCTTTGCCAGAGAGTGTAATAACTCAGCAGCTCTCAGACTAAGAGAATCTGGAAATTGGATAGGTAACAGCTGCGGTCGCACGGTAATTCTGAACTCGTCGGTCCCCGACAAAACAGATTACTGTGTACCTTGTTTAAATCTTGAAAAGAACTATGAAGTTATCATCCGTTCACGGCTAGACTGGGCTAACAAAACCCCCCTTAAAATAAACGGAATTTAAATCTTTACAGATGGATCCAAGCTTCAAAAACAGGTTAAACAGGGGAGGAATTTACTCCCAAGATCTGGAAATAGAAGCTTCCTTTCGACTCCCAAGCTATTGTAGTGTCTACCAAGCGGAGATGATGGCTATATATGACACCGCTAAGATTTTAGGTCAAAAAGACCTTGGGGGAAAGAATATTTACATATTCTCAGATAGTCTAGCTGCGCTTAAAACGCTGAACTCGCATATTGATAACTCTTAAACTCTCACGGAGTGCCGCAGATCTCTTAACGAGATGGCAAGGTTATTCAGGATCCACCTCATATGGGTACCCGGTCATAGGGATATCGAGGACAATAATATGGCTGATGAATTGGCAAGGAAGGGTACGACCTGGAACACCCTCTTAAATGAGGATTTCATTGGTATACCCATGTCCTCCTATAAACTCCAGTGCAAGAACAAGTCCTTCAGTCTTGCACAAGTACGTTGGGAACACCTTGTCACATGTAGGGTAGCTTAGCTATCGTGGCCTCACTACGACTTAAATGGCACTAAATCACTTATTGAATTAAGCAGGGTAAACCTTTCAAAAATAGTAGAAGTCCTCACGGGTCACTCACATGCTCTTCGATTAGGACTTACATCAAATGATTTCTGCAGAAGCTGCCAATGCGAAGAAGAGGTAGAAAATGTCCAGCATTTCCTCTGCGAACGACCGGCGCTAACTAACAGGAGATTGGAAACTCTAGGCCATGCCTTCTTAAATGAACTTACCGAAGTCTCATGCCTGGAAATCAAGCATATAATAAAATTCATAATCCGTTTGCACTGTTTTGTTTAGGAGGAATATCTCTCATAGATCAAAAGAGAAGAGGGTCTGCACTGGCCTAAGTGTACGAGTCGTCTGCCGGCTCAGCCATCAAAACCAATGTCTGCACCATTCGAATTAGAAATAGATTTAAATTGACCACAATTGCTTTCGCTGCCAATGCGCTAAGACCATTACAGAAGTTGCACTTGAGTTGGTGCGTCAATATTTTTAGATGTTCTATGGGGTTAAGATCAGGGTTTTCAGGAGGTAGGGGATTGACTTCCTTTACATTGTAAAGCAACCATTCCCTCACACATCGTAAAATCGTTTCCTAGGCCCAAGTTCATTGCGATTTTTTTTGTTTGTTTGTTTGTTTTAAGATGTTCAAATGCATTGTCTCATCCATTGTAGCTCCAACAAAAACCAAACTTCCCTTGTTTGACTGCAGCTTTTCAATTTTTTAACAGCAGAGCAGTATTTACTTTCGTCAAACAAATCGTCCACCTTCGGAACCAAAAATATTGTATTACGGATGAAAGGTAAAAATAACTGCTTTCCAGAAGTCGTCTGACTTTCTAACATATTTCCTGGCATATTCCAAACGAAGTTTCACATTCTTCTTAAATCTAAAGGGCTTCTTTCGAGGAACACATGTGTTATACTGAACTGAATGCAAGAAATTTCGAATGGTCTGCGGACACAAGTTTTATACTGAACTGAATGCAAAAATTTCGAATGGTCTGGGGCCTTACGCTGACGCTATCATATTTTCCAATATTATCGGCAATTTTTACAGCATTTATTTTCGGATTTGCCTTAATCATATACGTTCAATCTTTCGCTTCAAATATTAAGTCTAAGATTTTTTTACGTCCTCTTCCCAGGCGCGGATCCAGGGGGCGGGGGCTTTGGGGGTTCAAACCCCCCCCCCCCGAAATTCTAAAAGAACCTGTATTTAAATGTGATGTACTGATGTTTATTATGTGGGCTAAGAGTACTAAAAAGAAAAAAAATTGGTTTTTATAATTTACTTTAAATATTCACACCCCTATGCTGTAAATGTTTGTAGCTGTTTCTACACGTATTGCTAAAATACTGAATTCTGTTCCAGTTTTTGTTTGTTTTTGCGATATTGCGCCTGTAGCTGTAAACAGTCACACATACAATCTTAACCTGAAATCACAAAAACACCGCATTTTTTGGATAAAATATATCCAAACACCGCACAGTCTTAATTTAAAAACCCACAGTTTCGATAGTATCGGAAGTGTAGACTTAAAATTCCTTTTTATATATACAGCAATGGAGAAAAATTCCGGTTTTTGTAGTTCGACGTAAAATTCCTTTTTATACAGTAATGGAGAAAAATTCCGGTTTTTGTAGTTTTTATTTATTTTGATGTTGGTTTTATGTTGGCCTTTAAGATTTGTATTCGAGTCAAATAAACAGAGAAATAACTTTTATTATTATAATTATCTTCACCGCAGCGTCAGCTTGTGGTATTTAACACAAAAAATAATCCTGAGCACCACACAATCATATGGAGTGAATATGGAGTGAAATGTGGATGGCTATTTTTTTCGTAGCAAAGTTTTTTCCAATAAGTGGAATAATTTTTTCACATATTGCAGCAAAACACAAATTATAATCTTCTTTTGAAAAACCAGAGGCTCGAAATAGATTTTAGACTAACGGTTTCTCCCCAAGCCTGCGATTTTTTGAAAAAAAAAATTATCCCGCTCTAATGTATATAAAGGGTGGTTAAATTTTAAGGGCCGACTTTGAATATAAACCACACCTAAATGTCAGCTTTTTTTCTGCATTTCATTTGACATTTCTCAATTTCAGACTAACTCAATTTGAACCGTTAAAGTTATTCAGGCTTATTATGAAAATGAGATTTCAAATCAAAATGCATATCGAGCACTTCGTGATTTTTTCGGTCAATTTAACCGTCCAAATGTGCGTACAATCGGAAAAATCGTGCAGAAATTTGAACAAACCAGGTCTGTAGGAGATGTGGAAACACCAGTGCATGCTCGTACTGCAGATAATATTGCTGCTGTTCGCGATAGTGTGGCTGAAGAGCAGTGCACCTCAACTCGTCGTCGTGCCCAACAATTGCACCTCTCACGTTCGTCGTTGATGAACATTATGCATAAAGACTTGCATTTACACGGTCAGAATGGTGGCAAGAAATGGCAACAGTGGATGATCAATTTTCGAAGAAAATCATCTTCAGTGATGAGGCACATTTTCACCTCAGTGGATTCGTCAATAAGCAGAATTACTGCATTTGGGCGAATGATAATCCAAGAGTGATTGTCGAAAAACCAATGCACCCACAAAGAGTGACTGTTTGGTGCGGTTTATGGGCTGGCGGCATCATCGGGCCGTATTTTTTTCCAAAATGAGGCTGGTCAGGCAGTTACTGTGAATGGTGTTCGGTAGCGTGAGATGATAACGAACTTTTTATGGCCCGAATTGGAAGATATGGATGTGGACGATATGTGGTTTCAACAGAACGGTGTCACTTGCTACACAGCTAACGAAACAATGGCTCTTTTGCGCGACAAATTCAATGGCCGTGTTATCTCACGTGGTGGCGATGTCATTTGGCCACCAATCATGTGATTTGACACCGTTGGACTTCTTTCTTTGGGGTTATTTGAAAGAAAAGGTGTACGTCGATAAGCCAGCAACAATTCAAAAGCTAAAGGATGAGATAATTCGGCGGCAGGGTGCAATAAGGCCGAATTCGGCTTTATTTCCATTTGAAAAAGAAATTAAGCCAATTTGGCCTTATTTCCCTTTAAAAGGAAGCAATATTAAAACGCCATCAAATAAGTTTTTTAGATTTATTTAATGAAAAATTAAAGATATAAAGTATTGGAATAATTGTACTTTAGGGCCCATGCTCCTTTTTTCTTTTTTTTCTAAATGTGCATTTGGAGCTCCTAATGCACATGCTGCAAAAAAAGGTCGGTCTCAAATGGTTTAGGAGATACAAATCGTGAAAGTTTGGAAAATGTACACGCTTCTTTTGTTTTTTTTTTGTTTTTTAAATGTGTATGGAACTTCTTAATCTAATGCTGTAAAAAAAATAGGTAGGTCTCAAATGGTTTAGGAGATAAAAATCGTGAAAGTCTGAAAAATTTACATATTTTTTTATTAAGACTAGGATATCTTATTCTAATAATAGAAATATATATCCGTTTAAAGCGAAAAATATGATCGTTTAAATGCTAAAGAACATACATCTTTTTGTAAGTGGTCGAGAAAAAAATGTTAAATATAAACGTAAAAGTTATGAATGAAAATTTATAAAATATGCGCGATTTTTACTAAAATTTTTAACGAAGCTTTAATATTATAAAGAATGAGCGCCGCAGGTTTATAATAAATCGCCGCGATTTATAATAAAAATTTTTTGCCTGCGGCGCTCATTCCTTATAATATTAAAACTTCTTCACCTTCACTATTGAACTACTACTAATAAATTTTTCGCGTTGATACGAAAATAAGCACATTGAGGTTGACAATGGCAACTGTTCTCTTGCAAATTGAGTACCTACGCTGAGTCCAGTAACTTTTCAAATAACAGACTACAGGGTGCGTACTTTTTATTAAAAATAATTATAAAAAATAATCCTTAGTTTGCAAAAATTATATTTCGGCCTTATTACCATTTTGCTAAATTTTGTTAAGGCTTTATTTCCTTTTCCAATGGAAATAAAACCAAATTCACAATTTCGGCCTTATTTCTCTTTGAAAAGGAAATAAAGCCAATTCGGCCTTATTGCCGTTGGCCTTATTGCACCCCGCCAATTCGGCACATTAACGGCATAGAACCTCACTTATGCCTCGGCGTCATCGAAAATTTGGACCATCGGATGGAGGTGTGCCGCCGAGGTCGCGGCAGCCATTTAGCCGATATTTTGTTCCATGCATAATTGAACCATACCAATATTATCATAATAAAAAGAAACGACAATAATTTCCTTAATAATTTGTGTTTTATTCAAAGTCAACATCGGCCTTTAAAATTTAACTACCCTTTATATATATAACGTACATAAATATTTTTGAAACCCCCCCCGAAATATATTCCTGGAACCGCCCCTGCCTCTTCCCCTTGGTGAAGAAGTCTCGAACATTCTGGTTTGCTTAAAGTTTTCAATCACATATTGAACTGAAGAATGAGATCGGATAATAGTTTTCGATATCTCTCCCAACGCGATTTTCCCCTCATTCTGCAATGTAACGATCAACATTTTTCTGGCCCCTGGAATTTTCTTTGTATCACGAGCGATTATGACTGCTACTCGTGATATTTATTTAAAAGTGCACGCAACGAACAACACATTAGAACTGCGTGCAAAGAAAAGAAGGAAGCGTCAATTTTGTTTAAAAAATAACGAAACTTAAAAAAAGCTTCATATGAATAAGAAAAGGAGAGCGCTCTCTTGGTGTACGGGCAATTAATTGAGTTTCTTTTCAGAAGTGTGATCGGTGGTACATTTTTTTTTTTACTATAAAAGTTAAAATATAACTTTTTTTTTACAAGAAAAGTTAATTTAAACTTTTCAGATAAAACTTATTTCATTTAATTCTATTGAATATTTTTCTTCATACAGTCAAATTACTGTTAAAACTTCCTGTGCACGGACGGACAATTGTTTGGGAGAGTATATGAGACCTAATATATCACAGCAGCGAATTCGAGTTCCGACTTTGAATTGCCGGGTAGAAAAATCTGGAGATATGTGGTTTCAATATAAACTTAACTTTCTGGATAAGTGTGAAATTGCTATCCAACAATTAATTCCGAGAATTTTAAGCATCTTAGCGGAAGCTCTTAAAAATCCATTAAAAATCAGCACAATTTTAGCAGCTATTATTTAGCACTTTATGTTTTTCGTTCGTTTTAATAGTATTTTTCTTTTATTTCAATTTTATTTTTGTTATTACAACAGATGCTACAAAATCCTGCAAGAATTTAGAAAGAAGCGGAGAAAGTATCGTACAAGAAAAAAATAACACAAAACGAAAACAACTGGTTCTACGCAATTTTTAAAGTTTTATTTTTGTTTTCTTTTTCTTTACAGCATTATTTTTCTTGGAAACAAGAAGAATGAAAAATTGTTGAGAAAAAACTACCGCCTACATAAAAATGTTTAAAAGAAAACTGAATGAAAAAAAAATAACATGCCCTGCAGAGAGCACAAAAGAAAAAATTCGTTAAACGTTAAACTAGAGCAGGCTAGAGTTGCAGAGAGGGTGGTGTAAATTTAGAGAGGGTGTGGTGAGGTGGGGGGGGGGGGGGGTTGCAGCCAAGCGTTGCAATTGAAACTTGGCAACAATAACAACAGCACCATTATCAACATCATCATCATCATCCGTAGTAGTTGTAGCAGCAACAACAACTGCTCTAATAATAATTGACGCAGCTGCGCTGCTGCAGTTGTGCTCATTTTGAAAATTACTATTTTTCTCTATTTCCTCTTGCGCTCTTTTGTATGCGCTGCAGGCTGCAGCTTTTGCTGCAGTTTTTATAGTTCTACTTTTCTTCTTCTTCTTTTTTCGCTGCAGCAGCTTTAAAAGAATGCAGCAACAAAAACTTTCTAAGCAAAAATCTAAAAAAAAACCAAAAACAAAAACAAATAAAATAGTTACACAATTTCGTAACAGCTCTTCTTCTCACTACACCTTCGATAGCACACCTTTTCTCTATAAATACACACCCATTTGCTCACCCACTCACTGCTGCATTAACATGAGGTAGAGTGTGTGTGTGAGTGTGTATGTGTGCAAGTTTATTTTAGTTTTTAAAAGCAACATTGTGGGAAATAGAGGAGATATAAAAAGCAAAATTACAAAAACAAAAACTGCCATGAACTTTACTGCTTGGCTCTCGCTCACTCGTTGTTATTGTGTATTTTTATCTCTTTTGCACGCATGCTACGTGTTTTTGTTTTAATAGTTTTTGTTTTTTTTTTTGTTTTTAATTAAACGAAAGGAAAATTGTATTTTTTTAATTTTTATTTTTTTTTTAATGTTTTTGTTGCCTTCAATTCAAATAAATTCTATTTTGTGTGGTTCACTTGGAAATTTTTCAAATGAATGAATTTCTTTCAATAATAAATGCAGCGGAAATAAACATTGAGTTTGCATTTCGAGTGAAAATGCGTGGTTTTTGAGCAGAAAAAAATTAAAGGTTTTATCTTTTGTATAAACATTGCCTAGCTTGGCATAAAATATTCGATAAATAAAGAAAAAGTTGTAGTTCAAAAGTTTTAGCTTGAATACTAAATGCATTTCCGTTTTTCCCTGAACAAAAACAGTTTCTAACTATTAATTCTTTCATCCGTAGCAGTAATTCTTCCAACGAAAGCGTGAAATTTCCAAGATGGACCTGAAGTAAAATTGGAGTGATTACACTAAGGGAAAAAAATATTAAATTTATCCAAAAACTTTTTTAATTTATCCAAAAAGCGAGTAATTTTTGCACCAATAACGCATTTACTTAAATCGACTACGTAAATATTTAAAATTTTTTTAAATACTTTTTTAATTAAATAAAATATTAAAATATTTAAACAGAATTAATAAAAAATATATTAAAGTTATGCACGAATATATTTAAATATCTTTCAAATATTTACTATTTGAAAATAAAACTATCGCATTTAAGGAAAATTTATATAAAAATATTGAACTTGAAAAACAATTTATTTGAATATTTCCCACGAGCTGCGTCCATACCAAACGCCATTTAGTGGTAAAGTTTATTTTCTTTTTGTGAAAATATGATTTGTGAGTGCGGTGGTGAGTACGATGCATGATGAAATTATGTAGGGTGGAGTGACATTCTTGAGAAAATACCGAGTTGTCACTCCACCTTACATGAATTCATCATGCATCGCACTCACCACCGCACTCACAAATCATATTTGCCAAATATCCATGATATATTACCCTTGAAACATTAACTAAATGAGAACTATAAGACCTGCAACTGCTGGTGCGAAGAAACTGCAGCAGCATCGCACAGGAACAGAGTGCGATGCTGCTGCTGCTTGGCGGCTGCTTGGCAGCTGTATGGAATATGTGTGTCAGTGTGTGGCATAAATAAAATATAAATACGGGAAAAAACGAGTTGTAAGGAAAATATTTGATTTATCCACGTAAATATTTAAATGAAATATATACTCAGGCGTGGATGATGTTAATATGCGTTATTTCCCTTAGTGTAGCTTGTGATTTTTCCAAAATGCATCGGCGTTGCATGGAATTATTACTCATAATTATTGCAGGAGCTATGAGAAAAGTAATGGTACGTCTGTAAAGGCTAATTTTTTTACCTTATGACAAAAATATAAAAACAAAAATTGATTCTCATCTTCGGAACGCGAAGGAAGCTACTTAAGCAACGAAATTACAAATTTGTTACATGGAATAATTATTCGCTATATACGAGTGCAATTTGGGGAGTCTGTGACTTATCTAAACTGCAACACTAAAATCTGTTAAACGACTTCTTTCAAATTTTGAGCAAGCTTTTGAGAAAGCTTTTGTGCAATTTACTTTGTGTTTGACAGCCATTGAAAGTAGACCTCCTCGTGAATTTCGAAGAAAATGGAAAAAAGAGGGAATTTCATCTACTTATCAAGCATTATTTTTTACGTAAAAAACCATCACCGAAACCACCGATAAGGCTTGATAAATACAGGATGGGCCAAATAAGACCTACCAATGTTAAACCCGAATAACTTTTTTGTTTTCTAATATAATTGTGTTTTTTTCTTTGCAGGTTATAATCGACTTCTTGAAAATTTATAATGGATACATACAGTACACAACAATGTGTTAAAATTATCGAATTTTTTTATTCTTGTCAAAGATCAATAGTTATGACGCAGCGAAAGTATCGTCATCATTTTAATTCAAGATTAGCTCCCACAGCCTTCACGATAAGGAATTTGATGAGCCGTTTTTGAGGAACGGGGTTCAGTTTTTGACTGTCCTGAAAGAGGTCGCCATCGATATATTCGTAATGAAGACAATGTGGAAATTGTGCGGCAAAGTGTTGCAAATGATTCACTCGTCGTCGTTCCAGCCAGTTGGGCATTTCCCGAACAACATTGCGGAGACCGATAAAGTTATCGGACCATATTTTGTCGAGAATGAGGATGGAACACCAGAAACGATTTCCGGGGCTTCTTACAGAACAAGGATTGACAACTTTTTGCGGCCAATGGTGGAACAGCATCTTAATTTGTGGTACTAACAAGATGGAACGACTGCGCACACTGCAAGGCAAACTATGGATTTGTTGCGAGAAATTTTTGGCGAGCGTTTGATTTAAAAAAAATCTGATTTCCCTTGGCCACCTCGTTCGCCAGTTTAACTGCGTCCGACTTTTTTTTATGGGGATATTTAAAAGACAAAGTGTATGTCAATATGCCAGGGACAGTTAGACAGCTTAAGCAGAATATTCGAGACGAAATACTGAGCCTGCAACCAGAAACATTACGTCGTGTTATGGAAAACTCGCTTAAAAGAGCCAATGTTTGTATCGAGCAAAATGATTGGCATTTGTCTGATGTTATATTCCATACATAGTCCCCCTAAATTTCCATGAACTGTATTAAATATATAAAAAAAATTAATAAAAACAAATTATTATTACAAGAGTTCTACGTATTTAACATTGGTAGGTCTTATTTGGCGCACCCTGTACTATGTGCACTCCGCACCATCAATTTCAATGGTATACTGAATTCCGTTGTGATTGTACCAGCCCAAATGACGCTAAACGTTCAGGTCGCCCAAAAGAAGTTGTCACGCCAGAAATCGTCGATAAAATGCATGGAATTATATTGAACGATCATAGAATGAAAGTGCATGCGGTAGCTGGAGCTGTAGGCATCTCAATTGAGCGGGTACAGAAAATCCGAATGTGTTTGCTTAATGCTACGGTGCCCCAAACACAACTTCGCCTGGTAATGAACTTTGCCAGCCTGTCCTAAGCTAGGAAAAAGGAGAATGATCTCAAGTAATGGGTTCGCCCGCCCTATCCTGAGTAAATTTAAGGGTCTACCCAGATCCTAGAGTTGGTTACCCAATCTGGGCAGCAGGTGGGACCGTCGATATACAATGGATACCTCATGCCAGATAAATTTAATAACTATACCCGTGATAGTCTTTACCTTGACTAACGCGAACACAATACCACCAAGGCACATTCGCATGTCGATGGTGTATTTATTGATGGCGTAAAAATGGGGTGATAATAAAACTGCAAAAATGGTGTTTTGCTTGAGGACATTGAATAGAGAGCTACAGAACGATGTCTGACGTCCTGGCGATGAGGTGAGGTGATGAAACGAAATAGCTTACTATAGTACTTTCGGAGTGTTGAGAGGACGCGACACGATGATACGAAAAAGTTGGTAAAGTAGTTTCGTAGTATTGAGACGATGCGATGAGACGAAAACGCTTGCTATAATACTTTCGGAGCATTGAGAGGATGCGGTGAGACGAAATAGCTTGCTATAGTACTTTCGGAGTGTTGCGAGGACGCGATACGATGAAACGGAATCGTTCGCTATAGTACTTTCGGAGTATTGAAAGGATGCAATAAGACGAAGTAGCTTGCTATAGTTCTTTCGGAGTATAGAGAGGATACGGCGAGACGCAATAACTTGCTTAAGTACTTTCGTAGTATTGAGAGGATGCGATGAGATGAAATAACTTTAGGCTATAGTAATTTCGGAGTGACAGAGAGATCCAGTCTACTGTTGGTAATTGGTAATTGGCATGGTTATGAGAAATTGAATGTTGTTTGTTGGTTCAGGATGATCTTGGTGTAAATAAAGGCGAATTAAATGTTGTTACAGTCTTCTGTGACAATCTCAGGTGTCAGTGGTGTTGAAGTGTTGGGTCAAGGTAAACCCCTTTGTCCGGGAGACTATCGCAAGGCTGGCCCTTTGAAAGTATCGTGCTAGCTGTGGTAGCTCAATGTCACGAGCCAATTAGCATGGATCGGAATGGAGTTGTGTAGTGGTACAACCGGGTGGTAATGTCTAAATATAGTCCGAGATTTTTGGTCAATTTCGGCCAATATATATAAATAGTGATCAACACTAGCCATCCATAAATTGGTACTGTTGCGTTCCAATACTAATAACATTCATACAGAATATTTCCATACAGTATTACATGAGTGTGGTGTGTATTTGGTATTGAAACTACTATAATAGGGTTGATTGCGTCTGGAATCATGGAAGAGATGCCCAGGAGGTAACCGTTGTGGATGGACGCTAGTAAAGAATAGGGATGGTATTGACAACTGCAAGATCTATCTGTTGGGCATCAATTCCTTGAGCCTTAGACTCCTTGCCAAGAGCTACAGTAGAATTAAGCCGACAAGGTAGCTGCCAACGATAAGCACTAAGAAGATAATCCAAGCACGGAAGCAAAAGATTGCGTCGACTTGCTCCCCTTTGCATATTTAAAGGTACCAAATTAGCTCTATGTTGTTATGACATGGCGTAACCCTTGATTTGGGTACAGGCCTATCTAACACCTCTTCCGTATTTTTGTGAATAGTAACCGGTTGAAAACTGCAACTCCACATCTAGCTGGATAGCTCTCCCCGCGATTTAAGTCAAAACCACCACGATTCTCCCCCAAGGTCTATCCAAATTCGTCAGCCTGGTCTTATTCAAGAGCCGCCGACTGCCCGTGGCACCAATTTTTAAGTCTTTGATCAGACTTCGTAGCAAGCTACTACCAGTTGATCCTCATCACAGCACCGGACTGGTAGCCAGTTTAAAAATGTTCCTTAAGAACAACTCCTCACAAAATCCATCAATTGAATCCATAGACTGACTTATAGATGAATAACTATAGTACAGGAGTCATTTACTTGTTTGATTCATTCATCTCACCTGACATGCGAACTTGTTCAATCTAGGAATTAGCTCAATAGATGAAAGCGCATTACTCATGTAGAATTCTTCATTTGCTATAGTTATCCACATGGCTGTCAAATCTCGAAAGTCTTTATACAGAGGACATTCGCACAAGATATGTGACTAATCTTCAAAAACTGCTCCACAATCACATCCTTCAGTCGTGCATCAAAAATGCATCGTGCATCAAGAGAACCATGGTCTGTTGAAAGGAAGCTCAGACATTGAGAAAATCCAAAGTCCGACGAACTTCAACGAACGGCACGACATGTATAAACCGGTAAGTGACTCTACCATTCTGGCTTTGGTTCCATCTAGATTTTACGCGTTCTTTTAGCATAACCACTCTGTGGTCAGCTCATGTCCCTAACAAGCACGTCCTAAGTTAAATTAGCCGCTAATAGGGATAGACCCTCTCCGAATTCGGTGTGCAATGCTGGCTTGCATTACCACCAGATCCAGTGGAGGCGCCCCCCATCAGCACCTGCAAGGCAACCGTAGAAACTGTACGGCATACACCGAATTAAGATTATTCTCTGGCAGAAGAGAATCTTCCGGTAGCTTACAGCAGAACTGACCACGTCGCCCCAAATAGGTGTGCCATAAGTCGCACATGCAACAAATAACTGATCATACATGAGACGTACAGTCCGCCTACTGAGTCCCCATTCACTCCTTTTCCAGAAAACTTTTCCAGATGCACTAAGAAGTACATTCTCGCTTTCATCCAAATCCCCAAGTATTTGACTGCAGTCACATACCTGAGGCCTTTTTCTTCCAGGCTGACAAAAGAGAAGGTTGAGACATGTGTCCATATTTCGTCTACGGCTACAAAACGGTCCAAAAACTCCTTCGGATTGCGGTTGAACATCGCCAATTACTATTTCGAAGTGGTCACACGACTGTGTTTGTGGTCGATAGTGCGGATAGTTTCTTAATATCCAAATATTCATGTAAAATGTGATTAGCCCGCTCAGTTGAGATGCTTACAGCCGCAGCCACTTCACCCACTCTCATTCTCCGATCGTCCAATATCATTCCATGGATTTTATCGACGATTTTTGGCGTGACGACCTCTTTTGGGCGACCTGAACGTTCAGCGTTACTTGTGCTGATACGACCACAGAGGAATTCAGTAAACCACTTCTTTATCATTGAAACTATTGGTGCAGAGTCCCCATAGTATTTATCAAGAGTTTTCTTAGTTTCGTTGATGGTTTTTTACGCGAAAAATAATGCTTGATGAGTAAAAGAAATTAACTTTTTTCCATTTCCCTCGAAATTCACGAGATTGTCTGAGATTAATGGCTGTCAAGCACAAACTAAATGACACAAATTGCTCAAAATTTTAAAGTAGTCCATTAACAGATGGTAGTTGACAAGAACAGTGTTGCATTTAATGTGACTACGCGGGAAATTCAAGAACTCGCTGACTTCTCAAATTGCCAACGTGCAGCGAACTCCCTTTTTTCCTAAAGAATTACATTTTTCTAATAATTTTGTACTCTCTATGAACGCTGAGGCGATAGAATCTTTATTAGAACCGTTTGTTACTCATTTTATCAAACTTGTTTATTCAAATACATACCAATATTTATATATATTCAAATACCAATAAATACCAATATGTGTTAATAATTAAGAGCTTTTTTATCAACAGATTTTTAATCTTATTACGATCAAAAATTCTTTAATCATTTCAAACATTTTGGTTCCAAACAACACATGTATGTTAATCAGTTAATTGAATTTCTGTTAATTCAGTGCTAATTAAACAGAAAAAACCCATTGAAATTTAGCCCTGAACTACACTCGACGAAAAATGTTAACAGGTGGAGTAAAAAAAAAAAACAGAAAAAAAAAAAAAAACAGAAAAACTTATAATCACTCTAGCTGAATGACAGTTAAATATGCAAAATGTTGACGTCATTCATTCAGGGTTCAAGCGGCGAAGCACAGTGAATCGAGCCATGAACCAAAATCAGTAAAGCTCTTGACTAAAAATACTAGAAATTTGGCATCATTCGGCTGTTAATAGTACAGACTAGACATAGGTAACGCAACGCTGCGTGAGTTGAAGCACTTCGCTGCGTTACTGCGCTGATACAGTTATTGAAATAAAAGTTACGCAATGGCGCAGTTAGCAAGTTGTTTCTGATTCATTTTCTTGCATTTGTTCAGCGAAACGTGTTTCATTTAAAAAATAATTTTACTTCAAACTTGTTTTTCAGAGTTATGTATACATATGTATCTGTTTTATTGTCGTTTCAACCTTCAGCGCAGTAAAATTGAGCTACATACTTGAAATTTAAGGGTTTTTTCCATTTTTGATTAATTTTGAGCTTTGCTTTAATTTGTAAATGAAGCTCTATTCAATGATTTATGAACACAATAAATTCATAAGATGACATAGTTTGCCACATATGTCGATTTAATTTGATGTACTTTCTCTTGCTGAGGTCAAACTACGCTACATTACCTCACCATATAACTCAATGCGCTATACAACTTAACGCACTCAAAAAATGTGGCGTTTAAATCAACGCGCTATCCAACTCAAAAGCTCACGGCTTTGATATACGGCTTGTTCAGGGCCTACATACATATATATGATAATACTTAAAACTACGCCATGGTGCAATTGAGTTGACGCAATCGAGTTGGCGCATTTAACTGATATATTAAACTGCGCTTGAGTTGATGTGTCGGCGCAGCATTTTTTGTTTGTTACCCATGTCTAGCAGACCAAATCATCTCGGCAAAGTTGTCTCCTATTACTCAGTCTTATTTATAGACTAAAGAGTGATTCTTTTTTAGAATTTAGAAAGAAATCGGGCGGAGATAAATTTTTTAGAAAATTTCAAAAAGGTATACATTTTGATATGAAAACACTAAAAAAGCCATTTCAGATTTATTTTTTCTTAACATAAGCATTTGATAAATTAATTTTTGTATAAATATGTTAAATTTTGACAAATTTTTTAAAATTCCGAAAATTTATTTTGTTGAAATTTATAAATTTTCAAAATTGGGAAGGCAAAAACAAAAACAAAAATCGGTGGACGGATTGTTCAGATTCCAAAAGTCCTTAGTCGTCTACCAACAAGAAATGTCTACCGATTTTCGCGCCAGCTCAAAAAGAAAACAACACTTTGGAAAATATTTGATTCAAAAGGAAGTTTTTTCTTTTTAAAACTTCTCTTCACAATCAGCTGTCACAATAAAGTGTACTTTAAGTCACAATCTCTCCTACATATACAGTTTTAAATAAACAAAATTGGAGAGAGAAAATTTTAAATCAATAACAATGCTCAGAAGAAACAATTTCAATAAATTTTCAGATTTATCGTTTGAAAATCAAAAACATTTGAAATTCGGGAATTTTGTTTTAAATTAAAAAAAAAAATCAACTTAAGTTCAGAAATTTTAATGTCAGAAGAGCTCAATTAAAATTCAGAATTTCCATTTAAAATTCAGAAAACATTATTTGTATTTCAAAAGTTATCAAATGAAATTTAAAAAAACTTTATTGAAATATAGAAAACATCGAAAACCTCAATAGAAATTCAGAAAATGTTTTGAAATGCGGCGGCGATTGTCGATAGTGTTAAAGTGCGTGGATCGTTTGATACCAAGCTTACAAGCCGAGAGGTTCGATTCACAGCTGACACAAAAAATTTTTTCAATTGAAATTCGTTTTTATCATTGGCCAACGCAATTTGATTATAATACGCTCAGTTAAAGTTCTTTAAAGAACTGAAATGGCAATTTTTATTTTTTTATTTATTTTTTTTTTAATTGAAATTCACAAAAGACGGTTTAAAATCGGTTAAGGATTTATTACACCACACATTGCCCACAATTTTAAGAATATTACCTTATTGATGTTTTTTGTTTTAGATTTGATTTTTTCTGAATTTCAATGATTTTTCTTGATATTCAAAAGGAATTTCTAAATTTCAATTGATTTTTTCTGAATTGCAAATGAAATTACGGAATTTAAATTAATATTTTCTGCATTTCAAATCTAAATCTAAGGTTTAACTTACCGAATTTCAAATAAAATTTCTGAATTTCAACTGAAAATTGCATTTCAACTGAAATTGGAATTTCTAGTTGAATTTCAGAATTTTTTAATAGATGTTTTCTGTATTTCAAATGGAATTTCTGAATTTCAATTCCCATTTTCTAAATTTCAAATAGAATTTCTGAACCTCCATCGTTTTTTAAGAATTTCAAAAGAACTTCCTGAGTTTCGATTGATTTAATGATGTATTTCAAATGGACTTAATGACTAATGGACTTTCAATGGACTTAATGAATTTCAATTGGTTTTTTTCTGAATTTCAAATGGAATGGCTGTATTTAAATGGATGTTTTCAAGATTTCAATTAGAATATTTGAAATTCAATTGATTTTTGGAGAGTATCAATTTGAATATTTAAATGTTGTGATCTTTTCTGAATTTAATATGTTAACTTTTTGGATTACAAATAATACTTTCTGAATTTCAAATAGAATATATGAATTTCAATTAATTTTTTCGGTTTTTAAAATAGAATTTTTGAATTTCAACTGATATTTGAATTTCAACTAGAATTTCAGAATTTCAACTAGAATTTCAACTAGTATTTCAGAATTTCAATTGATGTTTTCTGGATTTAAAATGGAATTTCAGAAGTGCAATTCATATTTTCTAAATTTCAAATAAAATTTCTGAACCTCGATCATTCTTTTTTAGAATTTCAAATTGACTTCCTGAGTTCGACTGATTTTTTCTGTATTTCAAATGGACTTGGTGAATTTCAATTGATTTTTATCTGAATTTCAAATGAATTGTTGTATTTAAATAGATATTTTCTAAATTTTAATCAGAATATTAAAACCTTCTGAAAAACCAATTTGAATTTTAATGAGTTTTATTTATGAATGTCCAATTTAATTTTTAAATTTTATGTGATATTTTCTGAATTTCAAATAGAATATCTGAATTTCAAATAGAACATCCGAGTTTCAATTGATTTTTTTCTGAATTAAAAATAGAATTTTCGAATTTCAACACACGTTTTCTGAATTTCAACTTACGTTTTCTGAATTTCAAATAGAATTTCTGAATTTCAATTGATTTTTATGAATTTCAACTGATTTTCATGAATTTCAACTGTTTTTTATGAATTTCAATTGAAGACACTGAGAAATATTGTAGGAGAAGCCTTGAAAAATAGTTCTAATACGGATTTTTAAAAATATTTTTTGCAATTGAATAGAAAAGTATGACAAAAAATAAAAACAACCGTTGAATGATGAATATATCCGTTGTGATATTAGAGTAGATGTTGATGAGGGAGGTTTATTGTCAATTAATTATAACAAAACAATAATTTATTAAAAAACATGAACAACAAAAAGCAGAACTCATTAATTTCTCTTTCTAACCTTTCCACTCGAAACACTTAAACCCAAGAAAAACCTTAAAATTTAATATTTTAAGGCGATTTCTGGCAAAAGAACGTTTTTTTACGAATAAACGCAGTTCAGTTCTGAAATCACTTCCCATGCATTACTTTTAGAACAAAATTTCATTAGAATCAAGCAACTTTGTTTTTTTTTTTTACCCCTGCTTTGATCAGCTCGCTCCACTGTGCGACGTCAACGCCAACGTCTATGGACGATTACAAGTCATGGTAATTCAATTAACACTTTTTTAGCCTCTAAGCTGCATTTTTTTTTTGTTTTTTTTTTTTTTGTTTTTATTTTTATTGTTATTTTCTTATTGTTACCATGTTTGTGGTGGCCAGCAGCTCAGCTGCATGAGGTTTTTGCCAATTAAGGTGACTTCGTTAGTTTGTTGTGCGACTGCTGTTGCTGTTGCTAAACATGTGAATTTTTGTCTGTGTGTGTGTTAAGTTAAACGTTAAATTCAAATGTCAAAATGTGTATGTGTCAAGTTGTTTTTCTTGCTATATTAACGTTATTTTAGAAGAGAAAAAACAAAAAAAAACTTAATAGCATAGAAAAGAAAATTGAAAACTGGTAAATTACAATATAAATTGACAAAGAGGCGGACAGACTGATTGACGGCTGCTTGTTCACTCAATGACGGTGCTGAATTTTTTTAGTTTGTGTTTTGTTTTTGCTATTTTATTGTTGATTTTGAACAACTGTTCGATTACATTTTAATGAGCCATTAAAAAAACTCAAGGAAATGTCAAGTTTTTGTCAGTACAAACATATTTACAGAGAGTTGTTTACTGTTGATTACACAGTCCAACATATTATTTGCTCTTTTTTCGTTTTTTGTTTTCTATGGACACTTTTCGATTTTACAAGATACTCCGTAACATTGCTTTAAAAACAAAGTTTTTAACAGGTCTCTTGTAAGAATAGGAGTAGTCGTAGATAAATTTTGTTCAAAGTAGATAACTAATCGCGAAATTTTACAACCAACACTTTTCTTGAATTTGAACGGTTAGTTTTAAATGAGCATTTTTATCCTTTTGAAGTTGAAATTAGATCCAGAAAAGCGGTTGCTAAAGGGTCAAGGTATTCTACAAAAAGTTTCATTAAATTTTACTGCTTCCTTAACGGCCCCTTAAGCCAATTATTAAACTTTTATCTTTCTTCAAAAAAAGAAAAAATAAATAAAAAAATAAATAAAAAAAAAAAATAAAAATATAATAAAAATTAAAGTTATAATAAAAACTATCACAAAAAATATAAAAATAAAAAAAAAATTTTAAAAATATAAAAAAAAATACAAAACAAAAAAAAAAATTAAAAAAAAAAATAAATAATTTTGTACTGTCCTAAAACATTGCTTTCGAAGCGCAGTTTTTATAATGAGACTATTTTTATCTACAGGAGTTCCCCAAGGACAAATCTTATCCAAAGTAACTTTTGGTGAAATCTTGGAAATAATATTTGTTAGAATATTTACACCCTCTACATATACTTTTAAAGCTTTTTTTTAACTCTGTTTTGAATAGTGTAAAAAAGACCCAGACAGCGTAGTGATAAATATTCGTCATAAAATTTCAGTTAAAGTCAATGAGCGCAAGAGTTATGACCAAGGTGAATAATTTGAAAATTTCTTACATTTTATATAATTCAGTAAATTGCCAAAACAATATAAGATTTGGTGGGGCGTTAGGTGAGAATAAGACTAAATGCTCCTGCAGCTACTTAGACTTCAGTACTTCGTAAAATGATAGGAATAAGATATTAAAGAGTATGATAGAGTAAAAAAGAAAAAGAGTATATTACTCTCTATGTCCCGGTTTATACTCGTACTGGCTCAAGAATTGTCGATAAATTTGAAGACATTCTCTTTTCAACTTGATGCTGAAGTTTCTCATATTTTGTTCCGAAACCAAATTAACAAATAACAGGACAACGAAAGAACATGACAAAAGTCAAAAACTTGACGATATATTGAAGTCTGTTCTCTCCGCTTTCCTACAGTATCCTCCGTTGTTCTCTCCACTTTCCTTCAGTACCCTCGATTCCAAAATTTTACCGTTAAGTTAGGCAAGTGACTTAACAAGTTTAAGTTGGGACTATAAAATTTTCACGTAACCGTAGTGAAACTCGGAAGTTTCGATAGGGGAACATAATGAATCGCATTCATGCTCCTCGCACCATGGCATCGCAACAGGCATGCCCTTGTTTTCGCCAACACAGGGTATTAACAAAGGTAGTGCGCTTAACCATAGGGCGGAGATCCTTAAATATCCGTAAATATGCCGCTTTTTTTTTGTTCGGTTCCAAAACACTATGAAGACACCTCTAGGTTAACGCTTTTGCATCTCTCTTAATGAGCATTAATGCCAAGCTCAATCGACACCTGATAGGAACAAGCTGATTGTTGTCTCAGGTCTGGTTGGTTTTCCTGCGGATATTCGATACCATAACTACCGAAGTGTTTAGGAACCCGGGTAGGAAAACTAAAAAAAACTTATTTTAGCAAAGCTTGGGGACACAAAACATTCATTGACGATGAGAGATTGAGGACTTGAAGGCTTTTTCAGAGCCTTTGGCGACTTTTCTGAAAGGATGGGGATAACAACAACGATAAGTATAAATATAAGTATAAGTATAAGTATAAGTATAAGTATAAGTATAAGTATAAGTATAAGTATAAGTATAAGTATAAGTATAAGTATAAGTATAAGTATAAGTATAAGTATAAGTATAAGTATAAGTATAAGTATAAGTATAAGTATAAGTATAAGTATAAGTATAAGTATAAGTATAAGTATAAGTATAAGTATAAGTATAAGTATAAGTATAAGTATAAGTATAAGTATAAGTATAAGTATAAGTATAAGTATAAGTATAAGTATAAGTATAAGTATAAGTATAAGTATAAGTATAAGTATAAGTATAAGTATAAGTATAAGTATAAGTATAAGTATGAGTATAAGTATAAGTATAAGTATAAGTAAATATAAGTATAAGTATAAGTATAAGTATAAGTATAAGTATAAGTATAAGTATAAGTATAAGTATAAGTATAAGTATAAGTATAAGTATAAGTATAAGTATAAGTATAAGTATAAGTATAAGTATAAGTATAAGTATAAGTATAAGTATAAGTATAAGTATAAGTACAAGTATAAGTATAAGTATTAGGGTACGGATAAGAATACGAATAAGAATAAGAATAAAAATAAAAATAAGAATAGGAATGAGAATGAGAACAGAAAGACGAAAAAGATACCATTGTCACGTCTAAATACCTTCGGATGTGTCGATGACACCTTTTCTTTTATTCATAGAAGGCTCCATTTTAAGAAGTAAATAGTTGGCATTACTTGATAATACTTAGTACTCTGATATGTTTTCATACACGACTGAACGTGCTTACTGTGAGTGAACTACTAAGCGCACTCGCTTCGTTTTAACGCCTATTTGCGTTTAGCATCCATAAAAAAAATGTTTCTGCGGCAATTGTCTATAATCATGGAATGGGGCTCGCTCGAAAATCGAAAGAGGCGATATCTTTCGGTCCTTGAGACTACTCGTGGTCACTCATAATTTTGTGTATCGTATGTCGTGGACACACCTGTAGGTTTTGATCCTTTCCTTTGTTCCCAAACATATCCTCATCCTTTCGTTATTCTTTTATTTGTCCTTATAATATTCCTACTTCGTGTCTAAGCTGTTGTTTTAGCCCATGTCCAAATTCTTGAATTCATCCTTGTCCGAATCCCTTTCATAGTTTGGAATGGTGTGTCTTAATCTTTGTCCTAATCCAAATCCTAATGCATAGTCCTTTTCCGGTTTCATTGTGTTATTTTGTTGTTGTTGCTTTGATTTTGTTTGTTTTTGTTTTGAATTTAAATTTAATTTTAATTTTAATTTTAATTTTAATTTTAATTTTAATTTTAATTTTAATTTTAATTTTAATTTTAATTTTAATTTTAATTTTAATTTTAATTTTAATTTTAATTTTAATTTTAATTTTAATTTTAATTTTAATTTTAATTTTAATTTTAATTTTAATTTTAATTTTAATTTTAATTTTAATTTTAATTTTAATTTTAATTTTAATTTTAATTTTAATTTTAATTTTAATTTTAATTTTAATTTTAATTTTAATTTTAATTTTAATTTTAATTTTAATTTTAATTTTAATTTTAATTTTAATTTTAATTTTAATTTTAATTTTAATTTTGATTTTAATTTTAATTTTAATTTTAATTTTAATTTTAATTTTAATTTTAATTTTAATTTTAATTTTAATTTTAATTTTAATTTTGATTTTGATTTTAATTTTAATTTTAATTTTAATGTTAATTTTATTTTTGAATTTAATTTTAATTTTAATTTGAATTTGAATTTGAATTTGAATTTGAATTTGAATTTGAATTTGAATTTGAATTTGAATTTGAATTTGAATTTTTATTTTGATTTTGGTTTCAATTTTAATTTTAATTTTGATTTTGATTTCTATTTTGTTTTTGTTTTTGTTTTTGTTTTTGTTTTTGTTTTGATTTTTTACTTTTACTTTTGCTTCTACATTGGTTGTACTTTTCTGTGGTGCATTTACTTGGCCTTAGGTGCATACAACTAATCCATGCCACAATGAAACATTTACATTACATTTAACGTTTCCCTGAGAGGCCTGACGCTGTAAATTTTATTTTTTTATTTTTATTATGTTCCCCAAGATCTCGCCTTCATTTTCGTTCCATGAAATTAACCGTGGAGTTAAAATTCCATGCAACGTGTTTGCAATGTTGTAGCATGTTTACTGCATTATGTGGTTGCCACCCTGAAATCAGGACGATAAGAATTTTTTTATATTTTAGTCGTGAGGCTTAGTAGCATATCTATGCTGTAGTAAAATAAAATTTACCGCAGCACGTCTCCTGAGTGAGTTAAAATTCCATGCAACGTTTTTTCCTTGTTGAAACATTTTCACTGCACTGTTGCCAACCTGAAATCATGACGATAAAAATTTTTTATATTTTTGTTGTGAGGCTTAATAGCACATCTAAGCTGTCGCAAGATGTAAACTTGACCGTGGCATGTTTCCTGAGTGAGCAATAATTCCATGCAACGATATACTACATTTCTGTTGCATAAGCTACTATCTTCACGACCTGACGACGTCAGAAGTTGTATTTTTTTATAATTTTTGCCGTAACGCCAAGTATGCATTTGGAAAAAAAAATCCTTTTTCAACTTTTTTAAAAACTTGTGCGGTATCCTTGTCATGTCAAAAAAAAATCGAAAAATATCCAAAAGTTTACGTAAGGAGTAAAGTAATGGCTTTTATGATTTTAGTGTAGTCGCGCCTTTATCTTGTCATTGAAATTATTAAGAATTTACTAAATAATTGAGCATATTTGTTGTTGCTGTAATTTTGTAAATATTGCAGCAGCGCCATTAAAGCCTCCACTTGCAGCCGCTGCAAAACAAATACAGCGGGCAACAAGAGCAAAAAGTTCAATGGAAACAAAAACAACAACACGAGCATGGCTTCAAATAAAATACTTACGTTGACTTTTTAAACACGTTTTTATTACATCTATTTATTTCTTTTATCACATTTTTTTTTCATTTTCCTTCTTTTTTGTTTTTTATTTTTTTGCTGTATTTTGATTATGAAATCGCCTTCAACTGTTGTTTGCACTCCGACGACCTATTCAGCGATGCAGCGATTAAGAGCAGCAGCAGCAACGGCGCCGCAGCGCACTCAACCACAACGACGACGAATACACGATGATGACGGCGCTTTGTAAAAATGTTTTTTTTTTGTTTGCTGTTGTCTAGTTGTTTTTTTACCTTCCTTCTCCTATGATTGTTGTTATTGTAATGTTCTGTTTTTTTTTTAATGTTTGTAAAAGTTTTGCGCAACACTTTCATTAAAATAAAAATAAGAAAAAAACAAAAAACAGCAACAACAATAACAACAACTGCAGTAACAATAACAATGTGTAAAAGCAGAAAACAGCAGTTGGCAACGCGGAGTAGAATAAAAAATGCATTCATCACAGTTGAGGCCCATTAAAAAGCCTGATTGGTAGACATTCACTCACTCAAGCTCGCTCTCTCTCTTTCTCTCTTTCATCCAGTACCAACGCTCAACCATGCTAGGCTTGACGTCTCTGTCCGTGCTTTTCTATGCGCTGCGCGCTTTAAGTGGGCAAACTTTTAAGGCTATTGTTGTTGGTTTTGTTGAGCGTAACGGCAATAGCAACAACAATATTAATTCAACAACTGCACTTAATCATATTTAATACAATTGCAAATTTATGTCAACGTCCTTGTGCAATATTTTTGCATTTCTTTTGCTGCTATTCTAAACTATTTTCTTTTTTTTTTCGTTCATAAAAAAAAAAATCATTTATTTTTTATTTTTTGCTTTGTGCTTGCGTCAAAATTATTTAAATTATTTTTTTTTCTAAATTGTTGATAAAAGCAAGGCATTTGCTGCACGTTTGCTGCTGCGTATTTCTAGTTGGCGTTGCCAATTGTTTGCAATTACGTGAGAATTAGAATTTGTTAAAATGTAGCTGAATGAAAGCAATAAAAGAGGAGAAGAAGAAGAAGAAGAAAATTAACGGTTGATTGCCAAGAATTTGTGGCAATTTATTTATATTTTATATGCATTTGATTTAAATAGCAACACGATTTGAATATATGTACAACAAATAATAAGACGTCAATAGCAAAAATAACAACAACAATAAAAACAAAAACAACAACAATAACAACAAGAAACAAAACCAACAACCGCACAGTTGCTATAAAAAAAATAGTGTCAATACACTTTAAAACGTTTAAAAGTCATCAGCAGTGTTATGATCAGAGAGAAGGGGGAGAGCAACGACGAGACATGATTTGAATTTTTAATGCGATTTATTGAATTGTGTTTTTTTTCTTGGTTATTATTGTTTCAATTAATTGTTCACGTTTTTAATTTATTTATTTATTAATTTAATTCCAATTATAAAGACACAAAAAATTTAAAAATAATTGATAATTACAAATGTTTATGCAACAATATAAAAAATTTTGACATTTTGTTTTTTGCAAGAAACTTTATTTAAAAAAAGACAAAAAAAAAAGGAATTTTTAGAAGAGAACGGAATCTTCCGTTCGCGAGCCGCCTTTGTGCGCATACGTTTCGAGAAGGTAAACAACTAATCGCTGTACGAGGGCACTTTGATAAGTCAATGACTTTTTGAATAATAGCTATTTTTTCGGCAAAAAAGCGTCTTATTTCTCAACATCCTTTTGGACCAACACAGTTAGTCCAAAGTTTTTCCAATTTTTATTTTTCATTCCTTCCAAATAATTATTCCTTATTGAGGTCCTAAAAATGGACACTTGTTTCAGTGAGGACCATCAGAGATCTGCAACGAGTGATTCATGATAAGAGTATAATCGCCAGTATATTCAAGATTTTCTCGTAAGTATAATCATGTATACTCATAGAAACACCCACCGTATTCATCACCTTTGTCAGATTGGCCGATTTATCGCCAATTAGGTGCTTTTTTTGTTTTTGCGCTTAATTTTTTAAGAAATTGCGATTTTTTTGACGATTTTTTTGAAAATCACGCTTTTCCATAAATGCATCAAATGTATCAGATGTAGATCCATTATTTTTGCATGAAATCGAAGGCTTTATTTATCATACACTAAGGAAAATAACGCATATTAGCATTATTCACGCCTCAGTATAAATTTTATTTAAATATTTACGTGGATAAATCAAATGTTTTCCTTACAACTCGTTTTTTCCCGTATTTAAATTTTATTTATACCACACACGTACACACATATTCCATACAAGCAAGCACCCAGTGGGCAATTACTAGGCCTTAAGGCCTTAACAAAAGACGGCATGCTAAGACTACTACTATTGGCATCTTTATACCTCCTAATATCGTTGTACCAATGAGCACTTCTAGAAGCCCTTCCGATGGATGGGGCTCAAAAATTTTTTATTTCTGTGCAACGCAAAACATAAAAGAAGTGAAACATATCATAAAGTGTTAGCCCAAGGAGAGCACAGCGCTCTCCTATAAAAAACATAAATAAAAACAAAGCGAGAAAATTTTATTTTTTGTCACATGCGAGAATTGAACTCGGGCCGCTGGCGTTATAGTCAAACGTTTTACCGCTCTGCTATTTCACCGTTTGATAACTTGTGAACAAAATGTATATAAAAATATGAGGTCCACAACTCTGAAATTATTTTTCCGCTGGGCATCTACAGCAATTTGATTAATTGGTATGTAGAGTAGATTCCTGAATGGAGGATTTAGCTCAATAGATAAGGCGTTGTTTTTGAAATCTTGAGGTCGCAGGTTCGACGCTAAGCGGTAACAAAGAAGTTTTTTCAATCATATATATCATATATATACACTATATATATTTCTCTCATTCTCTCTACTATCAAACATATCATTCTTCTCTATCGTGTGACGAAATGAAGTAAAGTGACCAAAGAAAGTTTCACTTCAAAATAGAAATTGCAAAGCAAAAAACAGTTTACTGCATTTTTTTTTTATTTTTAGTTAACTTGAGAGTGCTTTTATAAGCCCTCATAAAGAAGGTCTTTTAACATGCATTCTCAAAAAAGAGCTTCTGGCAGGCCTCTTTAGAGTCGCGAGAGAGGAAGGCCTAGAAAATTTGCTCATTTCATATAAAAAAGTTAATGGGCTTGGATATGAGTGCGGAAGGTCTTCAAAATCCATATGAAAGCCTGCAAGTAGCGCTTCAAAGCCCTGCTTTTGCCCACTGCAGCAACAGCATCGCACACGTACACACATATTCCGACAAGCAGCAACAGCATCGTACTCTGTTCCTGCAGTTTATTTCTTGCAGTTGCAGGTTTCTTATAGTTCTCATTTAGTTAATGTTGCAAGGGTTATATAGCCTGGATGTTTGGCAAATATGATTTGTGAGTGCGATGGTGAGTGCGATGCATGATGAAATCATGTAGGGTGGAGTGACAACTCGGTATTTTCTCAAGAATGTCTTGAACCGGTTGTCATTTACCTGCATAATTTACTTCTTATTCTCTATCTTACTTTTTCTTTTTATAGTTTATACTATTTTTGACATTTGATGCCATATTGCACCAACTGTCAAAAATAGCATAAATTAGGGAACGAAAAAAGTAAAAAATAAAATAAAATATTCCACCAAATGGCATTTGGTGGACGCAGCTCGTGGGAAATATTCGAATAAATTGTTTTTCAATTTCAATATTTTTATATTTAAAATGCGATAGTTTTATTTTCAAATAGTAAATATTTAAATATTTATTTTCAAATAGTGGCGTCCGTGGCGTAGTTGGTTAAAGTGCGTGGCCGCTATGTCAAAGAACTTGGAGACCCAGGTTCGAACCCCAGCAGCGACAGAAAATTATTTGAATTAAAATAAGTTTTCTGTACGGCCGCCACCTCTCTGCAGACAATGGCAACCCTCAGAGAGTAATCAAAATGCCATGTAAAGCTTCTTGAGAACGAGAACATTCCGTTCATCGCCGTTCGGAGTCGGCGTTAAACATGTAGGTCCGGTTCTCGGTCAATTGTGTACAAACTTAATAACACGCACAACACAATTGCTCATAAGAAGCTTTCAAGGGCTGAATTGGCCAATTATTTATTTTTTTTTTTAAATATTTGAAAGATATTTAAATATATTCGTGCATAATTTTAATATATTTTTTATTAATTCTGTTTAAATATTTTAATATTTTATTTAATTAAAAAAGTATTTAAATAAATTTTGAATATTTACGTAGTCGATTTAAGTAAATGCGTTATTGGTGCAAAAATGATGCGCGTTTTGGATTAATTAAAAAAGTTTTTGGATAAATTTAATATTTTTTCCCTTAGTGTACAGAATCCAGACAATACAATGCATTCGGATGCTCGCTTAAAACTCGAGCGTCTGTTGCTGGATGAATTTTTCATAAAATTTGTATGGGAGCCCTTCTAAGGACTGGTCGGAAAGGATAGATCCCCAAGGAAAAATGTTCATTTTGCAATAGTAATGGGGGTTGACCATACATATTAACCCTCTCCGACCCTAGCTTAAGGCTCCCGTTCAGGTGTAGGGAATAAATATACAAAAATCATAAAAATTTGTATAGGAGCCTCATAAGGAGTGGTCGGAGGGGATAGGTCCCCAAGGTAAAAGTGTTCATTTTGCAAAAGTAATGGGGGTAGATCATACATATTAACCCTCTCCGACCCTCCCTTAAGGCTCCTCGTTCAGGTGTAGGGAATAAATATACAAAAATCATAAAATTTGTATGGGAGCCCCTCTAAGGAGTAGTCGGAGGGGATAGGTCCGCAAGGGAAATATGTTCCTTTTACAAAAGTAATGCGAGTTGGTCATACATATTAACGCTCTCCGGACGTCCCTCGTAGTACGAAAATCTAGTGTGACCTGAAAAAACTGACTTCATATTCGGTTACAGTGGCTTCGAAAATATTAAACGAAGTCGTTAAACCCGTCGGGGGTTTTTTTTTGAGCGAATGGACATAAAAAAATAAATAAATAACTGGCCATTTCAGCCCTTGAAAGGACTTTGACCTAGCTTCTTAGGATCAATTGTGTTGTGCGTGTTATTAAGTTTGTACACAATTGACCGAGAAATGGACCTACAGGCTTAACGCCGACTCCGAACGGCGATGAACGAAATGTTCTTATTCTCAAGAAGCTTTACATGGCATTTTGATTACTCTCTGAGGTTTGCCATTGTCTGCAGAGAGGTGGCGGCCGTACAGAAAAATTATTTTAATTCAAATAATTTTCTGTCGGTGCTGGGGTTCGAACCTGGGTCTCCAGGTTCGTTGACATAGCGGCCACGCACTTTAACCAACTACGCCACGGACGCCACGGAGCGAATGGACATAAAAGCATGAATTTTTAGTTGATTTTGGCAAATGTTGCTCATGTCTTGCTTCGTTGGGTATTCTTGATTCGTAGGCATTCGTAATCCCAAGCGCTCGTACTTTATGACATTCGTTCAGCAGCGATTGGTGCTTATATTCGTGAATTAACTTTAATGCAGAAGGCACATTCGTAGCTCGTATATTGACGAGATATTGAAAACGTCATTTGAATGCACTCAGGTCGTTCTCTGGTGACTACAGACGTGTGCGCCGGTACGTTGTTATGGTGGAAGAGCAATTTTTTTTCGGCAAATGCTCTCGTTTTTGCTTCATACCAATGTCAAATCTGTAAAACAGTTGTGAATAATATTCGCCGTTGATAGTTTTACCCTTTTCACAGGTAACCACCGATGTGAATGACTCTGCATGTATCCTAAAAAACTGTCGCCATTGCTGGTCGACAGACCCACCTTGGGCTTCTTTGGTCTCTGACTGTTGCTTGGTCTCTGGTGTGTTGTAACATGTATCAATAATTCTTCTACGGTTACAAAACGGCCCGAAAGCTTCTTCAGATTGCATTGATTATCGCTAATTGCTCCGTTGAAGTTGTCTCACGACAGCGTTTATGTGTGAGCAACCGCGGCACCCATCGCGTGGATAGCTTTTTTATGTCCAAATATTGATCTAAATTTGTATGTTCCTGCTCAGGTGAATTGCGGGGGGCGGGAGGGGGTTTGTGCCCGTTCGATATCGAAAATACATAGGCAATGGAGTTCTTTCCGACTTTTTTTTTTTTAATGTGTCCATTTTGTTTGTTTTTGGATCACAATTAAGAAGGTCAACCTGATAAATTGACTTCTTTATAGAATCAGGTTTCTTTACGATTTTAGAAAAAAATTCCAGGTCTTTTTATGTTTGTCTTTTGATTCTTGCTAAATGGAAAATTGTCTTTTTTTATTTGATTTGTCGCAACATATTTTTATTTTTCAAGTTTATTTCCAACTTTATTTATAACTTTATAATTTATTTATTTAAGGCTTTTCAAAGCCTTTTCTTCAAATTTATATCAACACATAAGCAAGAGGCAAGAGTGAAGCCTTTATCTCAGGCAATTTGTTCACTAACGATCTCCCCCTGGTAATTGAATACTCTAGTTGTCTCCGCTTTGCTGACGATCTAAAACTATATCGTCAAACTCCGAGCTGTTCGACTATTCCCTTCTTCAAGATGAGCTTAACGCGTTTTTTGCTCGGTGTCAAGCTAACCAACTGTCACTCAACATCTCAAAATGCAACTATCTAATTTTCGCCAGACTATTGACTCCTTTGTGGGCGGTTACTACATCAGCTCTTTACTGCTGGAAAGGATCTTCAGTAAAAAGACTTGGGAATTATTTTAGACCCACATCTTACTTTGGTGATCACATTGATTACATTATCAATAAGGCAAAGGCCATGCTCAGTTTCTTATGAGAAATAGCAAGAAGTTCAATGACCCTTAGACTTTGCAATCGCTTTATTCGTCGCTTGTAAACTGGAAATAGATTACTGCTCTATCCTTTGGAATTCTTCAACAAACATGCTTGCTTTCTGAACGGACCGAAAAATTTCAAAGGAAATTAGCCCGATCTATGGTGAACCTACTAAGCTGGAATCTCCCTGTAAGATTTTTTCAAAAGCTAGAACCGCCCTTGATATTTTTCAGGAGCTCAGAAATTGTTCTCCGATGTGCTCGGGTAATGCTACAAAATATTTACTTTATATGTATTTGCAAATGCTCTGAGCAGTAAACTTAGTTCTCAATTTTCTACATAAATCCGTTAATTATGGTCAAAGAAATTTGAAGATATTTTTCAACTTTTAAAATTTTAAACCATACTTTAATTCTCTTTAAAAATGCTGGGAAGTTGCTAGTTCCCGCAAGGACTAAACCTTGGAGTGCAAAAGGTTAATAATGGTCACGCAAAATCTAATCACGTTAATAGAATTTAATATTGAAACGATACTTAGTCAAAAAATATTACCAGCGTCAGCAAAAAACTTGAGTTAAGAAAACCTTTGGTGGCATAGAAACTTAGAACACCCTATACAATCTTAAAGTGCTATGGTAAGGTTGCTCTGAAGCAGTCTATGCAATAATTCCAACAGTAATTTTTGGACTCATTGCCTTTTTCAGTTCAATTTTTTTTCTCTTTTTAATTTTTGCTACACATGGCAATCCTTAAAAACATCATTGAAAAATTACGAAGCGTATTTATTGCGGAAATACGTTTACATCTTGCTCCCGCCCACTTTACAAGGCACAAAAATAAACGAAATGAAAACTAAAGCGTTTAAAACGCACGTTTATCTCTCAACGAACTGTATCCGCATCAATAGTAACATTGACTGAAACTACAACCAACAACAACAACTGCAACAACAAAAGTGTTGTTAGAACCTAAGTGCAGATGAATCCATTAGATGAATGAATGGCTGCAACACTCTAAAAGCCATTAAAAATTTAACAGTTTTCCTTGTATTTAGTTTGTAGTTTTTGGAAATAAATCAATTACTTTATTTCAAAAAGAAAAAAGTGATATGTGAACGGAAGTCAAGTATTTGTGGGCGCAACAAACTAAGATGAAAGGCAGTGGTTGAGACAGAAAACAAAAATACTACAAACATCGTAAAATACGTTATCAAGAGGAGAAAACAGATATTTGCATACGATCATAGATGAATGGAGGAGGCGCTTACATGCAGTGCTAGACAGAAATTTTAGCAGAACCTAGGCGAGGGTGAGTAACTTAGAAGTTTAAAGGATATTAAAGTGATCTTTGAAAACCAAGATTAAGGAATTGAGAAAAATAATCATTGATTAAGCTGTGAAAGAAAAGGCAATTGTCAAAAAAGACCGATATTATCAATAATGCGTGTAAAAATTTAGATAAAGCTTTTAAAAATACCAAGTTTTTAAAATATTTCAGTATTTTCAGTATATTATATTTCAGTATAAAAAAAATTAATTTCAAAGTGTGTAAAAAATTACGATAATCTTGCTAAAATATCAATAGTACCTTTGAAAATATCGATTATATTTACAAAAATATCATTAACTTTCGTAAAGGTATCAATATTTCTTAAAATACGATACTCTGTAAAAAAAATACTCTGTATCACTGAAAATATATTTACAATGCATATAAAATTTCATTTTGTTTTTAATCGATAACATCCATAAGAATATTGATAATATTAAACAATTACGCCATTACTCACAAAAAAAATTATATCTAAATGTCAATATTATATGATTTTTTTTTAAAATAGCGATAATTTTTAAAAAATATCGATGATATAAAAATTTTAAATTACATTTTTAAAAAAATAAATAAAAGTAAAAGTAAATTATCGATTATATTTACATACATATATATCGATAAATTTAATTAAAATGTTTTAGAATTAATAAAAAAACTATGATGTCAACAAAAATCCAAATTTTATTTAATGACAATATCGCAATATTTAAATAAAAAGGTCATAACCAAAAAAATAAAAAAAGAAAATAGAAAAATCGATTATATTATCATATAAAATATTGATAAATTAAGTTTTATTATAAACATAAAATTAAAATACCAGATAATATTAAATAACAACGATAAATGCACACAATATCACAAATAACTTTGACAATTTTTGTAAAAATATCGATGATGCTTGTTAAAATATTGATTATACTTGTAAAAGTGTCTACAATACTTGTAAAATTACGATGTTTGTAGAAATATCAAAAATATCTACTGAAATATCGACATTATTTGTTAAAATATCGATATTATTTGTTAAAATATCGATATAATTGTTAAAATACCGATATTTTTATCAACAATTTCGCTTTTATATTAAAAATATCGATATTATTATAAAATTCGACATAAAGTATTATTCAAAATATCCATATTATTTTTTAAATATATCAATATGAAAATGTTTGAAAATATCCCAAATATTTGTAAAAATATCGAAAATACTTGTTAAGATACCAATATTTGTAATATATGGATGATTTTGAAACATCGATAATATAAAGCCTCGATAATTAAAGCAAAAATATAGTTTAAAATTTAAAAAATATTAATATTTAATGTTAAAATATCGATATTTGTAGTAAATGGATTTGAAATAAGGCTAAATTGATAAATCTATACTTGTAAAATTATCGATATTTGTTAAAATATTGATATTTTTTCAAACATAAAACATATTTGCAAAAATATCGATTAAATGTGTGTGCGTATTGATAATGTTTAAAATTACCGATTCTTGGTATAAAAATCTCGAAAAATTTATAAATATATGCCGAAAATATTGAATATCGATATTTTGGTAAAACCATCGATATTTTTTGGAGAAATATCAATAGTTTTTGTAACAATTCTTTCTTTTAAATATCGATAATTTTTCTTATCGATATTTATCTTATCGATTCTTTCTTTTAAATATCGGTTTCTATTAAATATCGATACTTTTTGTAAAATATCGACATTTTTTTTAAAATCATCGATATTTTTTACAAAACATTGATATATGTTTTTGTAGAAATATCAATAGTTTTTATAAAAATATCGAGTTTTTTAAAAATATCGATAGATTTTTGAAAATTACGATATTTGTAAAAATAGTGAGTTTTGTAAAAATATAGAAAGTTTTTGTAGGAATATCAATAGCTTTGTAAAAATATCGATATTCTTTGTAAAAGTATCGATAGTTTTGTAAAATATCGATATTTTTGTAAAATATCGATAGTTTTGTAAAATATCTACAGATTTGTAAAAATATTGATATTCTTTGGAGAAATATCAATAGTTTTTGTGAAAATATCGACAGTTTTTTAAACATCGATAGATTTCCTTAAGTATTGATATTTTGTGTAAAAACATCGACATTTTTTTTAAAACATCGATAGTTTTAAAAATATAGATAGTTTTTGTATGAATATCAATGGTTTTTGTAAATATATCGATAGTTTTTGAGGGAATATCAATAGATTTTGTAAAATATCGATGTTTTTGTAACAGTATCGATAGTTTTTTAAATATATACTGTTAATTTAATAAAAATATTGATATTCTTATAAACATTGTTTTTGTAAAAATATCGATAGTTTGTCGTAAAAATATTGAGCTTTGTAAAAAAATCAAAATTATTTGTCAAAACATCGATAGTTTTTTACAAATATCTTTAATTGTTATCATCATGACCACAAAAATATCAAAAACTTATAAAATTATCGATAATAATTACAAAAGTTTATTCTATTTACTAACAATACTATTGTTCACACAAATACATATGGTATATAAAAAAGTATTCTTTTTAGTTTAATAATTTCGATAATATAACAAATAATCGACAAAATTCATAAAGATAACGATATTTTTAAAAATAAACGATTGTATTAAATAAAATATCGGTAATTTTAAAAATAAAATCAACTAATATATGGATATTTATAAAAAAATTATAGACGGAACATCGATAAAGCCTCGATATTAAAAAAAACATCAATAATGCAAGTAAAAGTTTAACTAACTATTATTTATAAAAGAATTACTGCTTTATTTAAAAATAATTGATTTTTTGATATTTAAGTATTACTATTATTCCATTTAAATATTACTGTTATTCCACTTAACTATGAATTTAACTTCGATAAAATTAATGCACCTTCGATAAGATTATATATTTTAGGATAAATGTGATTATCTTTTCTCTTATTTATAAAAAAGGTAGTATCTACAAAAATCGATACTTTTCATTGAAATAACGATAAAAGTAACGAGACAATCAAAAGCATTTATGTTGATTTCGAAAATATACCAAATAAATGGATGATAATATTCTTAAATGTCTCGATGACTTTATAAAATGTTAATAATTTTATTTAAAGTTTCGATAATTTTAAATTGAATATCGATTATTTGCATGAAATTCGATGATTTTCATAAAATATAGATGATTATCATAATATACCGAACATTTTTATAAAATGTTGAACAAGTTTTCATAAAAATATCGGTAATTTTCATAAAAATATTGATATTTTTCATAAAAATATGGGAAATTTGCATAAAAAATATCAATAATTTTCATAAAATATCGATAATTATAATAAAAATATCGAAAATATGAATGAAATACATATTATATTAGTACAAGTATCGATAATTTTAATTGGATATCGATAATTTGTATGAAATATCGATGATTTTTATAAAAAATCGATAATTTTAATAATATATCGAAAATTTCGAAGAATTTTTAATTAAAATATCGGTAGTTTTCATACAAGTGCCGGAAAATTTCATAAACATATCGATAATTTTTATAAAAATATCGATAATTTTCATCAAATATCGATAATTTTTATAAAAATATTGACAATTTTTATAAAATATCGATAATTATAATAAAAATATTGAAAATAAGAATGAAATATAAACAATAGTAGAAGAAATATCGATACTTTAAAGTAAAAAAAGAAAAACTGTTTCTGTACAGGGTTCAAAGCCCAACCCCGCACCATAGATTGCGATTTTACCTTTTTTGCATTTCTTTCCTCATTCCAATATAAACTAAAATTAAACTTATCAATATTTACGCCTTCAAGGATTTAAGATGATGGTACAGAAGTTTGTGGATATGTTCACTTAATTACTTGAATTTGCTGAGGTAATGGTAAAATAATTACTACCGATTAAAATAGTATGTTTCTATAGATTTTCGCTTGCTTCGTGTTTCAATTGATTTTTATTTCTTTTCCACCTATCTACCAACCCATTTTTAAACTAAAGCCAACATGACTGAATACGTGTAGCTCCTGAATTTATGGTAAAGTTTGCGTAAAACAAAAATATTCCATTCGGTGTCCAGATAAAGTTTGGTTAACTCAGCAGAGGTCATTTGGCGCCATTTTGATTAGAGCAGAATCTACGAACGAAGTTTTTTGGAAGCGCCCTAATGGGTGGGTGGCAATTAAGCAGAAGAGGTAGTGCTTTTCTATACATTATTTTAGATGATTTCTTATCTTTTTTTTTATTTTTTCACCGAAAAATATTGGCTAATTGCCAGATTTTATTTCTTAACTAATTTCCCTCACGTAACATGAATCTTATTTATAGAATTTCAGTTGAAACTTTTGCTTTTATTAAATATATCTGTTTATATTTTGAATATATTTGAATTTAAAGTTGAAAATTCTTGAGTTGTTTTTGTTAGAAAATAATAAAAAAAAAAAAAGAAATTAATGGAAAAATTAAAATAGCTGAAATGTTTATTGGATCGCATGCAAGGGGGAAAGAAACAACAATATATAAATTTTGAAACAATTAAAAATCAATGAGCTGAGTCAGAGATTCGTCGAGTTTGTCTAAAGAAATAAAGTAAACATTTTTGATAATGTTGGAATGAATTTAGTGAATGCACTGGAAATAAGGAAAAGCAAGAACTAACTTTGAATGATTTAAAAATATTAGATTTGTGTGACTCATAAAGGCCAATGTGTGAAAACCTTTCGAGGAAACTCGAAGTGCATTCTTCCGAGATTTCTCGTGAATATTAACGAGAAAATGTAGAGTATTATCGATAAGTAGGATACGCTAACAATATTTTGTCAACTAATTTTTTAGAAATTTTGATTTTTTTGAGCAATTTCAGCGGGCATCGATAATCGAGTTAGCGAGCGCTTGACTAGCACCCCAGAGGTTGAGGGTTTGGATCCCGGCTAAGCCATGGTTCACACTTTAGTTTTTTTTCATTTCTTTCCTAATTTTTCTAATAAACCGAAATTCATTACATTCAAAAGTTGAAGTTGGTGGCATAGAATGTTTGTGGAGAGGATCCCTGAGTACCTCGAATTGGTCGAGGCTAAGATAATTAAGTGATATAGTGATATACTCGTAGGATGTTCCAAGTATTTGCTAGTTTTGGCAACGCTTCGAGCATCCTGAACGTATTGAAAACATTGATTCCAGCTTACAAATGGTGGATGTTTCCAGCATTAAATTCACTTTAAATTCAAATCAAAATTAGTAGCAACATTAACATCAAAATTAACATTAAAATTATAATCAAAACTAAAAATAAAATTTAAATTAAAATAAAATTAAAAATATTTACAAAAATAAAAATAAAAATAAAAATAAAAATAAAAATAAAAACAAAAATGAAAATTTAAATGAAAGTGAAAATTAAAATTAAAATAAAAATTAAAACAAAATCAAAATCAAAATCAAAATAAAAACTAAAATTAAAATTCAAATTAAAATTAAAATTAAAATTAAAATTAAAATTAAAATAAAAATAAAAATAAAAATAAAAATAAAAATTAAAATTAAAATTAAAATTAAAATTAAAATTAAAATTAAAATTAAAATTAAAATTAAAATTAAAATTAAAATTAAAATTAAAATTAAAATTAAAATTAAAATTAAAATTAAAATTAAAATTAAAATTAAAATTAAAATTAAAATTAAAATTAAAATTAAAATTAAAATTAAAATTAAAATTAAAATTAAAATTAAAATTAAAATTAAAATTAAAATTAAAATTAAAATTAAAATTAAAATTAAAATTAAAATTAAAATTAAAATTAAAATTAAAATTAAAATCAGCATCAACATCAACATCAAGATCAAGATTATCAACATCAACATTGACATAAACATAAAGATAAACATAAAAATTAACATAAAAACTAACATTCACATTAACATTAACATTAACACTAACATTATCATTAGCATTAACATTAACATTAACACTTACATTTACATTAACATTGACATTGACATTAACATTTACATTAACATTAACATTTACATGAACATTAACATTAACATTAACATTAACATTGACATTAACATTATTATTAACATTGACATTTACATTAACATTAACATTGACATTGACATTAACACAACATTAACGTTAACATTAACATTAACATTAACATTAACATTAACATTAATATTAACATTAACATTAACATTAACATTAACATTAACATTAACATTAATATTAACATTAAAATTGACATTGACATTAACATTAACATAACATAACATAACATAACATAACATTAACATTAACATTAACATTAACATTAACATCAACATTAACATTAACATTAAAATTAACATTAATATTAATATTAACATTAACATTAACATTAACATTGACATTAACATTAACATAACATTAACATTAACATTAACATTAACATTAACATTAACATTAACATTAACATTAACATTAACATTAACATTAACATTAACATTAACATTAACATTATTATTAACATTAACATTGACATTTACATTAACATTAACATTGACATTAACACAGCATTAACATTAACATTAACATTAACATGAACATTAACATTTACATAATTTTACCTCAAGGGATTGTTCTGTCTCCACTTGTATGGTGGAAAAAGAAGTGGTATGGATGCAAGGGTGTAGCCAGCGGTTGCCCCCTCCCCCCCAAAATCTGAGATTTTTTATATAATCGATGGCTTTGAAAGTAGTTTCTATATTTAATTGCTTTTTAATCCTTTTTAATATGTGGTTTTTCCTTTTTCTGTGAAACTAGATATGGTAAAAAGATATTATAAGGATATGAAAGATATGGTAAAAAGAAATTTATAAGGTCTTGACCCCCCTAATTTTCAACCTGCCTACGCCCTTGATAACAACTAAAGGTTGCCATCCTGAGAGCGTTCTGTCTGCACTTGTATGGTGGAGTGGTATGGATGTTGTTTGGTATGTTGAGTGTCTGATGATCTTAGGTCAGCACTGATCACAATACAGAGATGGTGTAATAGAGGTCTCTCTGTAATAAGAGAAGCTGAGTCTAGTCTGCTCTATTCTCTTTGAGGGTAAAAGTATGTATTACCCTTTCAGATAAATATCTTGGAGTAATCCTAAGCAGCAAACTGTCGTGAACTCTACAAATAGTTGAGTTTTATCAGGAGATGAAATCAGGAGATGAACTTTCTATATCTGCAGAAGAATATGCGGAAAGAATTGACGTCCAAGCGTCATCACATCTTCACCATCTTATAGCTAAGTGGTATGGTGGTGAAAAAGTAACAGAGTGCAATGGACATGGCCAACTTCATAAAGTTAACTTTAACTGCCGCTCTCCATATGATGCAGATCAGGCTTAGTCTGGAAAGACTGTTTTACTTTGGAATTCAAATTGAATTTTTATTGAGTAATTTAAAGACTATTTTCAAGAATTTCGTAATATTTCTGGAACAAGAGAAGCTGAAATTTCTTTTGATTCTTAATTTTGGATACTTCTCAATTTCACGTTCTTAATTTGTAGAATACAGAAATTATTTAAAAACTTATTTTCTTAATCTACTTACAACTTTTAAGAAGCAAAAATCACATTTTTCTTAGAATTACCTGAAAATAGAAAGAAGAAAAATTAAAATTTAGTATTTTGTTTTTTTTTTATTTAAATTTGAATTTATGTCAGTTTTAAATTTGAAAAAATTTTACGCAATAAAAATTTATGTTGTTTCAAAATATTTTTGACAGCTCTTCGAATGACAAAATAAAAAAATCTGGCAAATTTTCAAGAAAATATAAATAAAAATGTTCAATTAAAAATAAACTGGCAACAGAAACTTAAAAATTTAGAAAACATCAACAAGCGGCACACGTAGAATTTTTCAAAATATTTAAATGACAGAGCAACTGTGTGTGGAGCGTAGCGGACAAACAGACAGATAGATAGTCAAGCTCACCACAGTCTGGGGGCAGACAATGATTTATTTGCAAAACAAAAAAAAGAACAGAAAAAAAACAGGAAAAACAAAACAAAAACCGTAAAAAATTACGAAAAAACGATACTGGTATAAAAAATAGTTCTTGCGAAATATAATCGATCGTTTGTGTTGCTGCTTTGTGTCTGGCGAACATGTGGGATATATTTTCGATAATTATGTATGCATAGGAAAAAAAAAAGAAATTTAAAAATAAAAACAAAATTAAAAATTTAAAAAAATGCTGATTAAGTATTTCCTCTGTCTGGGTTTGAGAGAATATAATTTGGATTATTTTTTTATAATAAATTGCGATAAAAAAGAAAATAAAAATTAAATGTGTAGGGTAGACTGGGTACGGTTGAAACATTTTTGTGGTTATCGTCCATTGCATCGGCATTAATTAAGCGAGCGATGGCGGGAATATATTAAATAAAAGACCATCTACTAATGGGCAATGTTATTTGAAATGCAAAACAGTAATACAGTGCATTTTTTGTGTAAAATTAAATTTTAAAAAAAAATTTAATTTGTTTCAACCGTCCCCCGTTTCAACCGCTCCCCAGTCTACCCTTATTTAGGAAACTGTTTTTCATTTGAATTTCATAATAAAATAAAAGTTCAAAACTCTAGCAAAAATATTTCGATTTTAAGTTCAACTTAAAGTTTAAAACAAATAACAGGGGTATTCACGATATGATGAATTTTCGATATGTTTATAAAAAGCATACAACGTAGATTCTAGACTGTGAATATACCTAGGAAATTATTGTATTCTTGAAACAAAAGTTTATTAATTTATTTGGATGTTATTTTCAAAAAATACTTTCTTGTCAGAAAAAGTAATATTTGATGAGAACACATATTTATATAAAAAAAAAAAATTCTCTAAAAAATATTCTAAATTTGAGTATTTGATACAGTTTTGTATTTGAAAACTCAATGCATTATGGTTTTCTGAAAAAAAAAAATATGTCAAAATCAAATTTATCCACAAGACCAAGACCACATCACATCGTGAATACCCCTAAAAGCAAAACTGGATCAACCAACAATCCATCAGCGATTGTTTGTTGCAAGTCATCGCTTGATTAAAGTAATTTTTTTTACGCTTGCCGTTTGCCAACTAAATGTTGCCAAAAACACAAAATTCACGTTTAAAACAAAAAAACTTGGCAGCCCTGCCCTAAAGTTAGCAGCTTCAAATAACAATTTATAGTGCCTTGGAAGCGTGCATATTACATTTTTTTTTTTATTTTTATGTCTAATTTTAGCCATGACGACGGCAACGCTTCCGTTTTGCTGTTATTGTTCCTTTTTTATTTTTTTGAAATTTTTGTAAATATATCGCCAAAAACTGCTGAATCGGCAAAGTTAAAGAAAGGAGCAAAATAAAATGCATATGTAACGAAGGTAGTGGAGTGAGCGCGCAAGAGGAAGCGCGACTGTGAAATGGGAGATGGTGATGATGAAATAGAATGATTTAACAAATTTTCGCAATGCCAACAACAAAAAGAACAACAACAAGAGACGAAAACCACTGAGACAGAAAGGTACAACAGCAATTTGACAATTTGCCAGCATATTTTTGACGTGTTTTTACGTTGCGTGCCGCCGAAATAAAAAATGTTGGCAACAATAAAAATATAAATTGAGAAAATGTCTAAATCAATCAATAAACTTTTTGAAAACAAAATACAAAAGTGAAATAAAAAAACCAATAATCGTCTCTTTATGCATCCACAATGAAATCGTTCATGGCTTGTACCAAAAGTAAGGAGAAAATGTGTTTAACAGAATATTGATAGAATTTAATTTTATTTTTATGTATTGATATATTGAATAGTATCACAGGCGCAGATTTGTCGTTGATTTCAGTAGAACGACCTTGCAATTCATTACCAGGTAACAGTTGGGCTGAAAAGTTCGTAGGCTAACATAGTAAAACACATTTTGACGTGACGAAGTTACGTTCTACCGGTCAGGTTTCCAAAAAGATGTCAGGTTTCCAAAAGATGAAAAATGCATTTTTTCAAAATTCATCGACGTTGCATTGAATTGTTACTCACTGAGTATAAGAGCTATGATTAAAACAATAGTACGACCATAAAGGTTAATTCTTTGACTTCATCGGGACGCGGGGAGAGCTGCTTTAGCAACGTAACTGAAAATTTGTTACATGGAATTACTACTCGGTGCTAGCATAGTGCTAGGGTTAAAAATATGATACGCCATTAAAGGCCTGCTCTAAGCCCTCACAACAAAATTAGACAAAAAATTTCTGACGGCAATGGGACACAGAGAGAGCCACTCAAAGATCGGCAATGCAACATTCATGCATCGGCGTTGTATTGAATTTTTACTCGGTGAGTATATAAGCTACGATAAAAGTTTAAAAAGTAAAATGAAGGATTTATACTCGGCCTTACGACAAAAATAAAAAAAAAATGCTGACGTCACCAGGTCGTGAAGATAGCAGCATATGTAACAGAAATGTAATCTTGTTGCATGGAATTATTACTCACTCAGGACACGTGCTTCGGTAAATTTTCTTTTACGACAGCACAGATGTGCGGCACGGTAAATGTTATAACATAAATACAGGGACCGTAACCGTTAAACCATTTTTGTAAAAAAGTTGAAAGTTTTAGTTATTTTTTGTGTTTTATTATATTGAACAAGAATTAACCAGAATTTTTTAACTTCTATTTTTTCGCACAAAAAATAACTGTTATTATATGTGGGATATTTTTTCCCACAAAATATCCCACAAATCGCTATATCTAAGAAACTGCTTATTATAGGGTCATAAAATTTGAAAGATAAAAACATGGCAAGTCTGTCGCATAGCCGGAGATATTTGAGGCGATGAGAGCAAGAGTGGCCTAACCCACAAAAATATGAAAATTAAAATAAATGCAGATCTAGCGTCGCAACTGCTGCTGCTAATTCAAATATTGACATTTTGTTATAATATACCACTAAAAAGCAAATTTAGAAAAAGCGAATAATATTGCGAATAAACGAAAAAAATAAAAGAAATTCAAATGAAAATCTTAATATGATTCCATTTCCATTAGATATGTTGGTGGGTTAGGCCACTCTTGTTCTCATCGCCTCATTTGTCCATATGAATGATTGACCACGTGCTTGTTTTTTTTTTTTAATACAACGTTAGTTTTGTGCATTGAAGAAAAGATTTACTTCTAACTGTATCTATATGAATGAATTGAGCACATGCTTGTTTTTTTAAGGGAACTCTCAGTAAATCACTAAATTCCATTGTTAAATCAGCAAGTGCAGCGTTTCTATCCGACTTGTAGATGAAATTATAGAATGTAAAAAAGGGGCGTGTCCCTTATGGTCATATGGTAAATCTTGCCTTCTTATTTTCACCAGTCAAATTTCATGACCATAGCATGAACCGTTTTGTAGATACAGTGATTTGTGGGATATTTTGTGGAAAAAAATATCCCACAAAAAATAACTGATATTTTTTGTGCGAAAAAATAAAAGTTCAAAATTTAACTGGTATTTTTAAACTTTTACTTTTAAAGTCGAAATTTAAAACACAACCCAGGACTAACAAGGGGATGTCGGGGGATCATAATGGTGTCATCCAAAATGTCCTCCGACTGTTCCAACTACTTGTGGTTTTCCCTTAAAAAATGAGACCATAACTGTTATTTACGGTCCCTGCATAAATATTATTGATTATACTTGACTTAACAACAAAAATAAAAAAACATATATTATGACGTCGTTAGGTCGCATTATTACCAGGTTGTGCAACAAAAAAGCAATATTGTTGCATGGAATTATTATTTGCTGAATTGAAGTGATACAAAAAATTTTATTTTATGACAGCCAAAAATGGTTCTTTGACCTCATAACAAAAATAAAATAAACATTTTTAAAGCCACGACACCACGTAGGCAACCGTAAAATGTTTTAAAAATGTAACAAAAATAAAAAAACGTTGCATGGAATTATAACTCCGGGACTATTAGGGTAACGGTTAATTTTATGGAACGACAGTAAAGCTGAGGTTTTCAGACATGATACAAAAAAAAAAAAGTTAATGGCGGCATGAGACCTTTCACGGAACATCTTAAAGTAACCCAAATGCACCAACTGCAAAAGCAAATATAAAAAATTTTTTTAAATTAATCTAATATCAATATAAATACAGGTATTAGGACTAGGATTTGAATAAGGACTAAAATGAGGATTAGAAAAAGGATGAGGGCAAGAATTTGAACAAAGAGTAGGACCAGGAACAAGATAAAGAGTCGGAGAAATATTTTGACAAATTACGAGGCATGTAATTAGACAATAACTCACACAAGGGCTGGGAAAAGTACTATGACAAGGATTGGACAGAGATTATGATAAGATTTAGACACATCTTAAACAATATTCAATAAAAAATTGGAAAAAGAACAGGGACAAGATATGGGATAAGGAAAAGAAAAAGGATTTGGACACACTAAGGACGGGACTTAGGAAAAAGATTAGAAAAATCTGTGCGATAAGGATTAGAAAACGGATGAGGGTAAAGATTTGGACAAAGTGTAGGACGAGGAACAAGATAAAGAGTCGTAGAAATATTTGGACGATGATTAAGGCATGTAATTGGACAGGAATTAAAACAAGGATTGTAAAAAGTACTATGACAAGGATTAGACAAGGATTATGATAAGATTCAGACAAAGCTAAGCAATATTTAATACAAGATTGGGAAAAGAATAGGGACAAGAAATGGGACAAGTATTTGGGCACACTTAGGACGGGACTTAGCACAAAGATTGGAACTATATGTACGATAAGGATTAGGAAAGGTATTCGAATAAAGCAAACACACTAAGAATGGGATTTAGCACAAAAAAGATGAGTAAGAAAGGAAAAAGGATTGGGAAAGGGACAAGAAATGGGAATAACGATAAGGATAAGGACAAGTTGGGAACAAAGACAAAGAAAGGAAAGAAACAAGAATAAGGACAAGGATATAGAATAAGGACAAGCATAAAGAATAAGGCTAAGGATAGAGAATAAGGACAAGGATAGAGAATAAGCACAAGGATAAAAACTAAGGCAACATTAGCACTAACATTAACATTAACATGAACATGAACATGAACATGAACATGAACATGAACATTACCATTTACATTTACATTTACATTAACATTAACATTAACATTAACATTAACATTAACATTAACATTAACATTAACATTAACATTAACATTAACATTAACATTAACATTAACATTAACATTAACATTAACATGACCATTAACATTAACATTAACATTAACATTAACATTAACATTAACATTAACACTAACATTAACATTAACATTAACATGACCATTAACATTAACATTAACATTAACATTAACATTAACATTAACATTAACATGAACATTACCATTTACATTACATTAACATTTACATTAACATTAACATTAACATGAACATGAACATGAACATGAACATGAACATGAACATGAACATGAACATGAACATAAACATAAACATAAACATAAACATAAACATAAACATAAACATAAACATAAACATAAACATAAACATAAACATAAACATAAACATAAACATAAACATAAACATAAACATAAACATAAACATAAACATAAACATAAACATAAACATAAACATAAACATAAACATAAACATAAACATAAACATAAACATAAACATAAACATAAACATAAACATAAACATAAACATAAACATAAACATAAACATAAACATAAACATAAACATAAACATAAACATAAACATAAACATAAACATAAACATAAACATAAACATAAACATAAACATTAACATTAAAATTAACATTAACATGAACATTAACATTAAAATTAACATTAACATTAACATTAACATTAACATTAACATTAGCATTAACATTAACATTAACATTAACATTAACATTAACATTAACATTAACATTAACATTAACATTAACATTAACATTAACATTAATATTAACATTAACATTAACATTAACATTAATATTAATATTAACATTAACATTAACATTAACATTAACATTAACATTAACATTAACATTAACATTAACATTAACATTAACATTAATGTGAAATTAATCGGCCTTATATGTGGTGTTTAAAATTGTTTTTAATTGGGCTTTGGCCGTCAACTTTCGATAAAAAGACTGATTTTATCTTTTTAAAGAATATTCTTCTTTATTTTTGCGATATTTCGACTCTCGCTGAGAGTCATCATCAGGCATAAAAACAATAGATTTACGATACAAACATCGATAACATGAACAGAAATTTAAACTTTAAACATTTAAAACTTATTTAGTATTAAATCCGCGCGTCCATCACCGTCGGTTGCTTTTTCGTATTCGTATATATAATACGAAAAAGCAACCTCTTTTCTGCCATATTTTAATATTATCAAAAACCATCTGCGAATTATAGGAGTTAATTTATCATTGAGTACAAATCAATAACTAATCTCCTATATAACGCAAAACAAAACATTCTTTGGACTACAGCAACTTATAAAGGGCGATTTTTTAAGCGCTTAGCTTTTGAAAATTAAAGAAAACACAGAAAATTTGCAAAATTTAAAGAAATATTTATTTGGATCGATAAATCAATGCCTGCCATTTGCTTTTTAAAGATTATTTCATGCAAATGTTGCCCGCGGCTACGATTTAGATGGTCCATTTTGAAAGCCCAAATTATGCACACTTTTTCCAACATTTCCATCGGTATCTTACCAATGACAAGTTTAATGTTGTCTTCCAAGGCAGCAATCGTAGTTGTCCTTGTAGACGAGAGACTTTACGGACCCCCACAGAAAATAGTTGAATGGGGTCAAATCGCACGATCTTGGTGATTTGACCCCAAAAACGCGACTGGGGGGTCAAATCGCAGTTTGACTGCGCCAAAACGAAAGATTAATTGCTCACCAAACTTGCCTCTCAATTGGTTCATGGTATAGCGTGTGAACCGGCCTGTTGAAACCACATGTCAACCAAGTCTAATTTTTCCCTTTTCTGCAAAAAGTCTTTAGTACCTTGCTCTTTTGATCTTAAAGTTGGGACCATCATCACCTCTGAATAAGTATGGTCCTATGATTCCGGCGACCCATAAACCGCACCAAGCAGTGCACTTTTGTTACATTGATAGCTCTTGAACTGCCTCTGGCTGTACTTCGGACGAAATTCGGAATTCTACTTGCTCACGAACCCATTAAGCCAGAAGTGAGCCTCATTACTAAAGACAATTTTTCGATAATTTCACATTTTTCACACAGAATGAATTTTAATAGTAAATTTCAATAATTTGCAAACATTGTTCGGGCGTAAGTCTATTCATGGTGAAATGGCAAGACGAACTGAACATTTTTGACTTTGACACATAGCACAAATCATGCGTTAACTGCCAAAAACAATTACTTCAAAAACCAAAAGGCTAAATCACCCTTTATATGTCCTTTAGGATTGAAGAAACAGCTTTTGCATTCCCTGACAAATTTAAAAATTCTAAATTAAAACTGATTAGGAACATTTTTGGAAACTACAACTACAATAGCGACTAACCGTCATAATGTCATTGGCTTATAAAGTCATTATCTCATGTAACATTACCTCATAATCAAGGCAATTTGGGATTCCTGAGAACTTTATTGCCCGAAAGCACTGAAAGATAACTTGTACTAATGCAGAGTTCCTCCAAGAAATCTTTTCAAACTACTTAGGGAGTAGTTTGATTACTTTTGCATTGGTTTAATATGTATTGTCAAGCACCTGGTTCTAGGGTGGTATCTGTGTGAAAAGAAGTTAGAGATAATGATGATGAAAGAACCGTGCAAGCATCGGACAATAAAGTCGTTTCTGAAAAACTAGACAAAAAATGTTCTCTTCAACAGATCTCTTAAGTAAGATTGAAAAAAATCCGCAGAAAATGTATCTGTGGATTATGTCAGTCAACAGAAAAGATTTTTTTTTTTTGACAACTCATAAAGCTGAGATTCGAAAAGTTGAATAAATTTTTTCAAATTTGCCTTTTTTTTTTCAAAAATATTGCGTGCGAAAAAATAACGTCCACCAAACAATCGATGCTTTTGTGTATCCATGCGAACGTTGATAAGTACATATCTTTTAATGAATTGTATTTAAACAATTGTGGAAGAACAAACATACAATTAAGACAGCAGAAATAGATAAATCTTCTTTTTTTTTTGTCACAAATAAATTATTTTAAGTTTTGTTTTGTTGTTTCTTTATTTTGCTTTGTGTGTATTTTATGTTTTTTTTTCGCACTCCATCCGGCGAGTTTTTGCCGAGTGCAAAGTGTGTTGTTGTTTTTGGTTTTTTTTCTATGCAAATTTTTACAAATATGCACAAGATGAAATAAAAATAAGATGAAAAACAACAGCAACAACTAAAACAAAAATAAACAACACAAAGTATTGCATGTAAATTTTGTAAAACAATAAAAAAAAATATTTTTTTTTCGTTTAATTTTTATGTGAGTTCGTTATTTTTAATTTTTCAAACCTTTAAGCAGCTCTACTCTCTGTGTGAGATACACATCCATGAGATACAGTTTGTATGTAGCAGCGAATATACAGAGACAGACAGACAGAAGGACAGACAGCAGTTAACTATTTCCGTCAGCAAAGAAAACCGATTTAAAAATAAAACAACAACAACAACGACAATAAGCAAACACAATAAATAATAACAAAAAAAAATTTGTGAATACTTTTTTATACGAGTTTTTGTTGTTGGTGTTGCTGTGCTTTGTTTTTTAATATCGCTGTATTCAGCGGTCAAGGTTAACGATAAATCATCGACTGAACACGCAAAAAAAAACAGCTACAACAACACCAACAACATCTGAGTAGCAGCTTTATTAATTTTACAGTTGAAAAGTGATTGTTATTAAACTTATGGATACAACAGACAGCCAGAGGTACACAGAAATATGTGTGTATAAATGATTTAATATGAACAGAACCACAACAACTGTTACATCAAGAACAAAAAAACTACAAAAACTTAATAATTATTCAAACTGTGCCCTCTTCTAAATCATCGATTTTAATTTAATCGATACTTTCACAACTATTTTTAAACAGACAGATGACTCACTTTTTGGTGCTAGTAGAAAGAACCCAATGGATCAAATCCAATTGTTGTTGATTTTTTTGAAAATATTGCTGCAATAAGCAAAATAGAACATTTTTGGAATATTTAAAAACGAATGCTTCTACGTGATATTTCAACATTATTTAAAAGTAAATAATTCAATTGTTTTTTTTATTTTCATAATTTCATAAGACCTACGTGTTGTTGAAAGCGTTAAGAAAAAAGCTCAGTACAAAAAATTATTAACATTAAAATAAGCACTAACATTAAAATTAACATTAACATTAACATTAACATTACCGTTAACATTACCAATAACATGAAAATTAACATTAACATTAACATTAACATTAACATTAACATTTACATTAACACTAACACTAACACTAACACTAACACTAACACTAACACTAACACTAACACTAACACTAACACTAACACTAACACTAACACTAACACTAACACTAACACTAACACTAACACTAACACTAACACTAACACTAACACTAACACTAACACTAACACTAACACTAACACTAACACTAACACTAACACTAACACTAACACTAACACTAACACTAACACTAACACTAACACTAACACTAACACTAACACTAACACTAACACTAACACTAACACTAACACTAACACTAACACTAACACTAACATTAACATTAACATTAACATTAACATTAACATTAACATTAACATTAACATTAACATTAACATTAACATTAACATTAACGTTAACATTAACATTAACATTAACGTTAACATTAACATTAACACAAACATTAACATTAACATTAACATTAACATTAAGATTAACATCAACATCAACATCAACATCAACATCAACATCAAAATCAACATCATCATCAAAATCAACATCATCAACATCAACATCAACATCAACATCAACATCAACATCAACATCAACATCAACATCAACATCATCATCAAAATAAACATCATCACCATTAACATCAACATCAACATCAACATCAACATCAACATCAACATCAACATCAAAATCAAAATCAAAATCAAAATCAACATCAACATCAACATCAACATCAACATCAACATCAACATCAACATCAACATCAACATCAACATCAACATCAACATCAACATCAACATCAACATCAACATCAACATCAACATACATCAACATCAACATCAACATCATCATCATCAACATCAACATCACCATCAACATCAACATCAACATTAACATTAACATTAACATTAACATTAACATTAACATTAACATTAACATTAACATTAACATTAACATTAACATTAACATTAACATTAACATTAACATTAACATTAACATTAACATTAACATTAACATTAACATTAACATTAACATTAACATTAACATTAACATTAACATTAAGATCAACATCAACATCAACATCAACATCAACATCTACATCAAAACCAACATCAACATCAACATCAACATCAACATCAACATCAACATCAACATCAACATCAACATCAACATCAACATCAACATCAACATCAACATCATAAACATCAACATCAACATCACCATCATCATCAACATCAACATTAACATTAACATTAACATTAACATGAACATGAACATTAACATTAACATTAACATTAACATTAACATTAACATTAACATTAACATTAATATTTACAGTAATATTAACATGAACATGAACATGAACATGAACATTAACATTAATATTTACATTAATATTAACATTAACATTAACATTGACATTAACATTAACATTAACATTAACACTAACACTTACACTAACATTTACATTAACATTTACATTAACATTAACATTAACATTAACATTAACATTAACATTAACATTAAGATCAACATCAACATCAACATCAACATCAACATCAACATCAACATCAACATCATCAACATCATCAACATCAACATCAACATCACCATCAACATCAACATCAACATTAACATTAACATTAACATTAACATTAACATTAACATGAACATTAACATTAACATTAACATTAACATTAACATTAACATTAACATTAACATCAACATTAACATTAATATTTACATTAATATTAACTTGAACATGAACATGAACATTAACATTAATATTTACATTAATATTAACATTAACATTAACATTGACATTAACATTAACAATAACAATAACACTAACACTTACACTAACATTTACATTAACATTAACATCAACATTAACATTAACATTAAGATTAAGATTAACATCAACAACAACATCAACATCAACATCAACATCAACATCAACATCAAAATCAACATCAACATCAAAATCAAAATCATCATCAACATCAACATCAACATCAACATCATCAACATCAACATCAACATCAGCATCAACATCAACATCAACATCAACATCAACATCAACATCAACATCAACATTAACATTAACTAATGTTAATATTAACATTAACATTAAAATTAACATTAACATTAACATTAACATAAACATTTACATTAACATTAACATGAACATTAACATGAACATTAACATTAACATTATCATTAACATTAACATTAACATTAACATTAACATTAATATTTACATTAATATTAACATGAACATGAACATGAACATGAACATTAACATTAACATTAATATTTACATTAATATTAACATTAACATTAACATTAACATTGACATTAACATTAACACTAACACTAACACTAACATTTACATTAACATTAACATGAACATTAACATTTACATTAACATTAACATTAACATTAACATTAACATTAAGATCAACATCAACATCAACATCAACATCAACATCAACATCATCAACATCATCAACATCAACATCAACATCACCATCAACATCAACATCAACATTAACATTAACATTAACATTAACATGAACATTAACATTAACATTAACATTTACATTAACATTAACATTAACATCAACATTAACATTAATATTTACATTAATATTAACATGAACATGAACATGAACATTAACATTAATATTTACATTAACATTAACATTAACATGAACATTAACATGAACATTAACATGAACATTAACATTATCATTAACATTAACATTAACATTAACATTAACACTAACACTAACATTTACATTAACATTAACATTAACATGAACATGAACATGAACATTAACATTAACATTAATATTTACATTAATATTAACATTAACATTAACATTGACATTAACATTAACACTAACACTAACACTAACATTTACATTAACATTAACATTAACATGAACATGAACATTAACATTAACATGAACATGAACATTAACATTAACATTAACATTAACATTAACATCAACATTAACATTAATATTTACATTAATATTAACATGAACATGAACATGAACATTAACATTAATATTTACATTAATATTAACATTAACATTAACATTGACATTAACATTAACATTAACATTAACAATAACACTAACACTTACACTAACATTTACATTAACATTAACATCAACATTAACATTAACATTAAGATTAAGATTAACATCAACAACAACATCAACATCAACATCAACATCAACATCAACATCAAAATCAACATCAACATCAAAATCAAAATCATCATCAACATCAACATCAACATCAACATCATCAACATCATCATCAACATCAGCATCAACATCAACATCAACATCAACATCAACATCAACATTAACATTAACTAATGTTAATATTAACATTAACATTAAAATTAACATTAACATTAACATAAACATTTACATTAACATTAACATTAACATAACATTAACATTAACATCAACATCAACATCAACATTACCATTACCATTAACATCAACTTCAACATCAACATCAACATCAACATCATCAACATCAACATCAACATCAACATCAACATCAACATCAACATCAACATCAACATCAACATCAACATCAACATCAACATCAACATCAACATCAACATCAACATCAACATCAACATCAACATCAACATCAACATCAACATCAACATCAACATCAACATCAACATCAACATCAACATCAACATCAACATCATCAACATCAACATCAACATTAACATCAACATCAACATCAACATCAACATCAACACCAACATCAAAATCAACATCAACATCAACATCAACATCAACATCAACATCAATATTAACATCAACATTAGGCAAATACTTCGTGTCCATGGTCAAAACAGTAGCATGTTCCAAGCGGAAATATACGCGAAAGACAGGTGCGTACACTCTTACCTTAAGCGTAAATACCGGAACCAAAACATAACTATCTTTTCCGACAATCAAGCAGCCACCTCAAAACTGCTGATGGAGTTGCCTTGGCAAACTTAATACGCTTGGGCTACAAAACCGGATATGGATCCTATGGGTACTAAGACGCAAAGGTATAGAAGGAAACGAATTTTGTTGACGAACTGGCAAAGAAATGAGCATCAACTCCCCTTGTTGGTTCCGATCCATTCTGTGGGATAGGCAAAGGAATCCTCTCTCTTTCAATAAAGTAAGAGGAAGAAAAACAAAGGAGAAACCTACCAGGGTTAAACTACTCTTAGGGGCATATGACCTAAAGAGATTCAAGGCATGCATGAAGCTAACAAAGAATAATCGAAGAATCATCACAGGACTGCTAACAGGCCTCTATAGGTAACCTTATAAAACTTACGGCTGATTTCTTCTTGAAAGGAGATTTCAATGTATATATGTAGTAACGCAATTTTGTTGGAAAAGACTGAAACGTTACCGTACTTTTTCTTATGAATGAAGGAAAACATAATAGGAGTATTCTCTATGCCTAGCATATGCCGTTTCACGGTGCAATAGGAAATGTTCCGATATCCGAAATCCGATATTGTTGTTTCGCCATTGCATGGATGGTATATTACTGTGCATTGGCATATGCTAGGCATAGAGAATACCCTTAATATATCCTCGATGGATGGAACATTAGAGGAATTCGTAATTGGGTGTTCTTGAGAGTACGGCTATATACAAGCCCTAACCACTATTAATTCATACCCTTTAGCAACATAGTGCAAGATGACTTTAAGAAAATTGTTAACAGATTTTTATAAAGTTTTACATATTATGTTTACCTTTGTTTGAAAGGTTTTATAGTCTATTTTACAGAAAAAACTATAAAAAAAGTTTTCAGCGAATCAGTTTCCCAAAAAAAGTATTTATTTATTTATGACAACTTAAAAAGAGAACAAATTTAAAATGACCACTAATAATTCATACCGCTCTTAAATGCTCAAATTATTACTTCGTTACGTCTCCCTTTATTGATCTTGAAGCGTTTTACCGTTATTGATGACTTAAGCAATGCAGTAGTTCTCTTTGCTTTTTTGTATTCTTTGTTTTAATTCGTTTATTGCGTTTTTGATTGTTATGGCTCGTGGAAGACCAGTCAGCGAAGAAATTCGCAAATTAGTGATATTAAAACACAACTCTGGTAAAAGTTATAATGAAATTTCATTAGAACTGGATTTAAAAAAGCCTGTTCATGACTGTTCAATCATTAATTAAGTCATATAAAAAAACTGGATCTATTGCAACAAAAGTGCACAAAAGAGGACGTACAACCAAAATCTCTCCAAGGGACTTACGTGCTTTATCGTGCATTATTAAAAAAAATAGAAGAAGTTCCGTTAGGAATTTATCAGTAGAATGGTCAGACGCAATTGGGAAGCAAGTAAGCCGTGAGTGGACACGGAAATATTTACACAAGTTATCGTACAAGTTTTATAAGGTATGTTTAATATGATGTCATAAAAGGTGACCAAAAATTTTCATTTTTAGGCGAAACAAAAGCCTTTGCTAACTGCTTTGCAGAAGCGTAAGCGTTTAGCATGGGCAAGAGAGAAACAGAACTGGGTACAAAGGCAGTGGGACTCCATCATTTTTAGTGATGAATCTAAGTTTGATGTTTGTGTCGGTGATAAAAGGTCAAGAGTCATACGCACGAAAAAGGAAGCACGAAAAGGAAGCCTTCCATAGAGATTGCCTACGTCGCACTGTTAAATTTCCTGCAAGTGTCATGGTGTGGGGCTGCATTTCCTCAAAGGGTGTTGGTAGACTGGAGTTTATAAATGGAACAGTGAAGGCCCAAGACTACATAAATTTACTCGAAAATAATTTAGCGCAGTCAGTAGAAATGCTTAGCATGAGCTAATACATTTTTCAACAAGACGGTGCAACGCCTCACACAGCAAAAATAACAACAAATTGGTTGCGAAACAATAATATTCGCGTCTTAGATTGGCCTTCGTCAAGCCCAGATCTTAGCCCGATAGAATCCATGTGGGCGTTGATGAAAAGGCGGTTAAGAAATGATCCTGCTAGGACTGTTAACCAATTAAAAGAAAAAATTCAAAATATTTGGAATTCAATTACTCAAACAGAATGTCAGGAACTTATTTCTTCAATGCCCAAACGGTGTAAAGAAGTCATTGCAGTTAAAGGAGACGTAACGAAGTATTAATTTAAGTATTTAAGAACCGTATGAATTATTAGTGGTCATTTTTAGTTTGTTATCTTTTTAAGTAGTCATAAATAAATACTTTTTTTGGGAAACTGATTCCCTGAAAACTTTTTTAATAGTTTTTTCTTTAAAGTAGACTTCAAACCCTTTCAAACAAAGGTATACAAAATATGTACATCTTTATAAAAATTTGTTAACTATTTTCTTAAAAATATCATGCAGAATATTGCTAAGGGGTATGAATTAATAGTGGTTAGGGCTTGTAGAATAGCAGTTTAGAAAAATTAATGCTCATATAAAAATTTGCATTTTTGCATTTTTTGACTTTTGCAATAGGCTCTATATGGCGTATTTGAGGTCTTGTGAAGTTTTATACAGTTTTTTAAAAGAGAACTTTCATGATTGAGTTAAAACAAATGCACAAAATAGTTGCATTTTCTCAATGAAAGGCAACACAAGTTACGACCTGAAAAGCACTGAAGATCCAAAATGACATTGCTAAGAAACTAATTCGTTTCTTAACAATCATGGTAGGGTAAAGAAGGTGGACTCGTGTCTGAGAGGCAAGAGTCTGAATTACCAAAAAAATACTGAAAGAAGATCAGAATTATTTGCATTCATTTTGACAGTTTCGACTCAGAACGGGAGGATTTTTAGACAAGAGATTACCTCCTTTATTCTACTCCTCTCTTTTTGTCCCCCTTGATTTTTTTTGTTTGTAAACTTATTCAGTATTGTTTCAGAAAAAATAAATAATGAGGGGGGCTGTACACAAGAGAAGGAACACAAAGAAATTGCAAGCTAATTGTAATTCGATACATTGATCACACCAACAACAACAGAAGCAATCACTTGTAGATAAAAGAAAAAATACAAAAAGAACACAAAATTAAGCTCTTTCTTACCTCTTACATGCTTAAAATGATATCGAAGTTTAAAAATGTCATTCAGTCAAAAGACTGAGAAGCCCCAAAAAGCAGTCTTTGACCGCGGCTATGAAGTTTATTGGCCCCGGATAGTAACAATTTGACAGAACTGATTGATAAAAAAAAGAGTTTAGATGAACAGGCGGGGTAGAGCTAAATTTGAACTATGAAAGCAATTTAAGACAAAATCAATCAATAGACACACAACATAACACGGCTGGCTATTTGCAAAAAGGTAAAAGACTTAATTTCCGAAAAAAGTCAACACCTAGGCACGGTGATTATAAAAGCTACTCAACCGAAAGGACGAATTTGTAAACAAGTCAAACGCAATGATTATTTTTATCCCGATAGAAAAAGGGATGATGTACCTTTCAGCTTGGACGGATGCGGAAAGGCATCCGACAGATAGGAAAGTTTTAAATTGAAATCGGGTTGAAAGGTTTTATTTTACTCTAAAAAATCCTTGTTTTTCTTGGGTTTTACACTTTCCTCCAGGTGCATATAGGTACCTTTATGATATGAAGAACGTTATGATGAAATTCAAAAAGCTTAAATGAGTTAAAGAATAAAAATTAAAAAGAAACCGAAAATAAAATTAAAATTAAAATTAAAATTAAAATTAAAATTAAAATTAAAATTAAAATTTAAATTAAATAAATTTAAATTTAAATTTAAATTAAAATTAAAACTAAAATTAAAATTAAAGCTAAAATTAAAATTAAAATTAAAATTAAAATTAAAATTAAAATTAAAATTAAAATTAAAATTAAAATTAAAATTAAAATTAAAATTAAAATTAAAATTAAAATTAAAATTAAAATTAAAATTAAAATTAAAATTAAAATTAAAATTAAAATTAAAATTAAAATTAAAATTAAAATTAAAATTAAAATTAAAATTAAAATTAAAATTAAAATTAAAATTAAAATTAAAATTAAAATTAAAATTAAAATTAAAATTAAACCTAAAATTAAAATTAATATAAAAATTAAAATTAAAATTAAAATTAAAATTTAAATTTAAATTAATATTAAAATTAAAATTAAAATTAAAATTAAAATTAAAATTAAAATTAAAATTAAAATTAAAATTAAAATTAAAATTAAAATTAAAATTAAAATAAAAATTAAAATTAAAAATAAAATTAAAATTAAAATTAAAATATAAATTAAAATTAAAATTAAAATTAAAATTAAAATTAAAATTAAAATTAAAATTAAAATTAAAATTAAAATTAAAATTAAAATTAAAATTAAAATTAAAATTAAAATTAAAATTAAAATTAAAATTAAAATTAAAATTAAAATTAAAATTAAAATTAAAATTAAAATTAAAATTAAAATTAAAATTAAAATTAAAATTAAAATTAAAATTAAAATTAAAATTAAAATTAAAATTAAAATTAAAATTAAAATGAAAATAAAAATTAAATGACAATTGAAATTAAAATTAAAATGAAAATGACAGTTAGAATTAAATTTAAATTTAAAATTTAAAATTTAAAATTTAAAATTTAAAATTTAAAATTTAAATTAAAATCAAAATTTAAATCAAAATTAAAATTTAAATTAAAAGTAAAATTAAAATTAAAATTAAAATTGAAATTGAAATTGAAATTGAAATTGAAATTGAAATTAAAATTAAAATTAAAATTAAAATCAAAATTTAAACTAAAACTAAAAATAAAATGAAAATGAAAATTAAAATTAAAAATTGAAATTGAAATTAAAACTTATTTAAATTTTAAAGTTTTACTTTTTAGTTATTCATTTTGAGGTATGCATTTCGAATAAATTAAAATTAATTAATTGATTAATTTTTAATTTTTGATTTTGACTTTCTTATTTTAAATTTTTAATTTTCAATTTTTAATTTTTATTTTTTTGTTATTTTTAATTTTTTTTAATTTTTAAATTAATTTTTAATTTTTAATCTTAATATTTGAATAGGAAGAGCTCAGTTACAAAAATTCAGCGTTCTCTTCCAAAAATAAATTCCGGCTAACTTTCTTGGCATATTGGCCGTATAAGTAGAACCTAAGTAGCTTGAGTGGATCACAGTGTAAATTCATACAAAGGCTACTGATGAGTTGGTGTAGCGGCCAATGAAACAGTCTGTATAGTCAAGCTGTGTGATTTGCTCTATACAGAGCCGTTGTTGTTGTTGTTGTTGGTTGTTGCCTTCTTTGTTCAGGCGCTCAAAAATGTGTTTTTAATATTTTTTAAATTTTATTTTTAATTTTTATTTTTAATTTTTATTTTTAATTTTTTAATTTTTTAATTTTTAATTTTTTAATTAATTTTTATTTTTAATTTTTAATTTTAATATTTTAGTTTTTAATTTTTACTTTTTTATTTTTAGTTTTTAATTTTGTGTCTTTAATTTTTCATTTTTAATTTTAGGTTTTTAATTTTTCATTTTTAATTTTAGGTTTTTAATTTTTAATTTTGAATTTTTAATTTTTAGTTACATTGTTTAGATATAATTAAGAGTTATATTGTTTTTGTTTTAATTTTTTTATAAATTTTAAGTGAAATAATATCTTTCTTCAGAGAAAAGAGAGGAGAGATAATGTTTTAAGAGAAAAGGAAATATTGTAAAAAATAAAATGGTGTTCAAGGGACGTGGCCGCAATAGAAATAACATCGCAGAGATAAATAAATGTTGATGAAAGAAGTTAAAATTTGTGTCGACGCATAAGATTCAAAATTGCGAAGCACTAAAGTTCCTAAAGATACGACAGCCAAAACAAAAATAAGTCGCAGAAAGATTCTGTGGAAGAAGATATGATAAGTTCGTGGAACTCGTAAAGTGACAAAAAAGTTCCAATCGTAAAAGAGATAATGGTACATAAGACGTTATGACGCAAAAGATATAATCCAAAAAGGTTAATACCCCAAAAGGGATAATTCTTCGAAACGCATGAAAGACTTGAGAGACATTTCACATGTCGCAGTCTTTTCTAAATAGTCGTTTTTCAATTTTATTATCCAGAGATATAAATTGTAGATAATTGTGTTTTAACCCTTTGCGGCATGCATTTTTTTATTTATCGCTTATATGTGTTGAATTTTTTAATATAACACTGGAGAGTTTTCGTGATCGCTGGTTAGACAGTTGTTTTCAGGTTCAATCCCGAATCTGAAGTCAGATTTGAAAGTTTTCAAATCCAATGTGGACCAATTTTTGGTAAAAATTTGAAGTGACCCCAAAAACTTGCGAGTAACAGAATTGATAAACATGCAGTTTGTTGTACAGTCAAGTCATTATTGGAGTTATTTTTCCGAAAAAAATAGACTCTTAAATTTGAATTTTGGTTCACGAAAGTTATATTTTTCACGTTTCCACTATGTCGCAAAAGGTTAAATACGTCGCATTTATATTTGGCTTAATAAATAATGCAGAGGATGGAATTTCGGTTCATTTTCTAGTTGAAATTTATTAAGAGCTACAAATTTAAAGCCGCTCGGCTTGACTCAGCGCATTTTGACGCAGACGTCAATTCCGATTCATGCTCAAATTTTAAAACAGTGTCGACAAAGAAAAAAAAAAACAAAAAATACAAAATTTCTTTAAATGTTTACCAAAAACAAGAAAACACATTTTAAAGTTGAAACTGGCAACTCAGGCAAATGAAGTAACTTATGTAAAACTTTGAAGAGTAGCTGAAGAATTAAAGTCATAAAAACCGCTGAGACGACAGAAAAATTTAAAACAGATAAGAAAGCAAAAAAAACAACAAACAAATTATAATAAGGGCTGACAAGAAAATTATACACTCCCTCCCCCCTTTCCCAGCAAAAATAGAAATAAAAAAATTTGCCACAACTTGAGACAAGCAAAGGTCGCTTGCTACTTTTTTTCATCCCCTGTCGATTGCAGCCAGCCGCGTGACAATATTAAGTTAGTATAGAATGGGAATGGACGAATGTGAAGCGGGGGACAAACATGAGGCAAATGCTTCCTGCTACGCCGGGCGCTTGATAACAATGTAACAAAAAAGCAACAATTTAGCACAAAAACCGTTGACTCCAGATCTGAGGGTTGAAAACAAGGAAGCAGAAGCAGCAGCATACAAGATGAATTCAAAGAAGCGAAGAGGTAGAGGCAAAAGCAGATACATATGTATCTTGTATATACAAAAATCCGATAACGTCCGACAAATACATAACTTCAGGTTATGTAGTTAGAGCATTCTTCTGAAAGTGGGTGGTCAGGCAATGCTTGCTGAATCAAGAGAGAGAAAGAGATAGAGAGGAGGTAGCATAAAAACCGGTGCATGCAGCACTGCTGCATATGAAAGACATGCTGAACACGCCCGTGCAATGTTGCCACGTAGTAAAAATAAAATAATAAAAAAAAGAAAATCTACAAAATAACAGCAACATTTTAGAAGAACAAGAGCTGCAGAACAAATGCAAGAAACATTGTGTAAAAGGTAAAAAAAGAAGCATAAAAACTAGTGAGATTGGGTGGAAAAGAACACAATGAAACGAGGACGAGAATGAGAATGAGACGCGCATGCAAGGAGAACATTAAAATTCCGTAAAAGTTTTCTACTCCAATAATTTTTTCTTCTTCTTCTTCTTCTTGTTTCGTGCAACTTTATTATTTTTATTTGAGGGTAAAAAAAGAACGAACGAAAAAAACAATTTCCGACAGGATATAAATTTATGTGCCATTTCTTTTGTGCTCACAGACGGAATTTTTCTTTAAAGCCAAAGTGTGTGAGTGCATAAGTGTGTGTGTGTATTGTGAGCTATATGGTACAAGGATGTTGCTTGAAAAGTTCTGCGCCAACGTGATGGAACGAGTGGAGTTACAAAAATAAAGTAAAATATAAAAAAAAACGCAAGGCAAAGAGAAGCATGTCGAAATGTGGAGGCAGCTGCTGCCAACAAACAGCATAGTATTAAATAAAATACTTGCATATTTTTAGGATATTTGGCATGCAATATGCAAACATTAGAGATGAAAAGTTTTATGCAATGCTTTTTGTGCGCTGCCAAAGATGCGTTAAATTTAAGCTATGTTTGCTTTCTAGCAAATGTTCTGTTCTGCTCTGCTCTGATCTGCTCTGTTTTGCTTTGCTCAGTTGCTGCTATTATTATAAATGGCTTTGCTATTGAGTTTGAAAGGTGTTGGCAGCCCTTTGTTGGCAACTGAATTGTGTTGCCAAAAAGAAATTGTTTGTGTTTTATTTATAATACTGCAGAAAATACTTAAAACACAACAAAATTTAGCAAAAAGGCACCTTAAGTTAAGTTAAAAAACCAAAGTAGAATGAAGTTAACATGAAATGCTGTACAAAAAGTCGCAATTTGTTCGAAGCAGACAAGCTAATAGCTTTGCGGCACATTTAACTTTCAAGAGAATTCAAGTTTTATCTCAATTTCCAGCAATATTACATATTAAACTAACACAGAGCTTTGCGACTGTAAAAAGTCGCATGCGACAAATTTCTAATAATGGTTAGCATACATCAAAGACTCAATAAGAAATTCCTTTTCACTTTTCTTTGGCTCAAAAAAGTCGCAAGCGACAAATTCATATTGATAAACAAGTTTCTAAATGTTTGCGACACATTCGAGTCGGAAGGAACTAAAATCTTTATTTGGAAACTTCCAAAATTTGAAAGCTTCAAATTTATATTGATAAAGAAAGGCATCCAAACACCTGTGACGCATTCAACTCACAAGGATAACCAAATTTTATCCAAAGTTAGTCTACTTTTACTGCATAATATACCGTGAAAATAGATTTTTCTTTGTTGATTAATTTGTGCATGCATTAATATTAAAATGGTCGCATGCGACTTTTTTAAGTCGCAAAGTTTTGCGTTAGTTTAAAATCAAAATAAGCTTAAAAATCCAATAAAATTTCAATTTTCTTCAGTTTAGAAGCCAGCAAAGCCAACTTTACTACTTTAGAAAGTAACATGCGACATAAAAACTTGCTTTAATGCATATTTCATTAATCAATATAATGCTTAAGTATGTCAAAACGGTCGCAAGCTATAGATGAAGCGTAATACACACGCAAAAAAGGACAACACATAAACCTATCAATCCTGCTTTTATGTGATTTAATTTTAAAAAAATATTTTCTAAGTAGCATGCAACAAAAACGAGGTCATGTATTCAAAAAAGCAAAAGCATCATACTCTTGTCAGCTTACCAAATATAGTAGAGAAATTATTAACTTAATAGTTGCACAAAAAGTCGCAAAGTGATGGGAGTGGACAAGTCTCATGCTACCAATTTATAATTATGTATGCCACACATCAAAGAATCCACAAGGAATTAATTTTAGCGCTTATTTTGCTCAAAAAAGTCGCAAGCGGCAAATTCATATTGATACATGTTTCTTAAATGTCTGCGACACATTCTAGTCTGAAGAAAATACAAATATTTTAAGACTTTTCAGCTTAATTGGATTTTAAACTAACGCAAAGCTGATTAAGACTTTAAAGTCTTTAAAAAAGTCGCATGCGACAAATTAAATATTAATGCACGCACAAAAATATCGCGAAGTGATGTGTGTAGACATCTGACGCGACAGTCAATAAATATTAATTAAAATATACACCAAAAGCTCAATAACCAATCAATGTTTTGGCTCAAAAAAGTCGCAAGTGACCAATGCATAATAAAATAAGCCACTAAGCGTCTGAGATCGATTGAACTCACAATTTTATTTAAAATTTAATGTATTTTTCGACTTTATTGAAAAGTCCCGAGGTTTGCGACCTTTTAGGATCAAATGCGACACATATAAATATACATATATTAACACACAAACATACATCGTCGCGCTAACGCATCCATCGAATTCGAGTTTTATTGCAAGTTTCAAAAAGTCGCAAGCGACTTGCTAACAATATAAAAATACATCAATCTATGGCAAAGTGCATCAAAAAAGTCGCAAGCTACAAATAAAGAATATTCCCGCATCTAAATGGTAACGTATTCAGCTCGCAATCAACTCCAACAATTGCGATTTGAATTCTGGATTTTATTCCCATCATTAAACAATAATCGCATGTCACATAAACATATATCTTTAAAAGTAACAGGCGCTTAGTATTATTATTTTTAACTCCTGAGTAGAAAGCCAAATTTTCGGAAGAAACAAAAAATGTTGCCTCTAGTCTGCGACAAAAACTAAAGACCAAACCAATTGCTATCTAAGACACGTTTCATTAAAAATATTTCATACTTTAAGAATGATTTTAAGGTCGCAAAGTCATGCGAGAAGGCAAACTTAAAGCGGCTCTGCGATACATTCAACTCTTAAGGAAACTCATGTTTTATTTCAATTCTGGTTTGTTGGTGTTTTAAACTAGCGTAAAAGCTTTGCGACTTTAAAAAGTCGTCTGCGACAGATTTAATGAGTATTGCCGATACATCAAATTTAATTTTAGTGCACACAACAAAGGCATGAAAATAGATAAATATTCGGGGTAAATTGATTAAAAAGTCACCGGCGCCAAATTAAGACTGTTTACAAGCATTTAAGGGTCTGCGACACATTTAACTTTGAATAAAATTTAAGTTTTATTGCACTTTTTAAATTAATTGGATTTAAAACAATCACAAATAGCTTGGCGACTTTAAAAAGTCGCATGCGACATATTAACAAAAATATTTAAGTGCATCTCAGTTTATTAAAGTTTAAGAAACAATATTTGGCAAGTATAAAATCTATTTAATATACTCGCATGTCAAAAAAGTCGCAAGTCATTTGAAGTATGTATGTATATTACTGCACTTTAAGTTCACGCATTGATCTCTCAAACCTATTCAAAACATTTTTTAACATTTTAAACTTTATTTAAATCAATGAAAATTCTTTTTCAAAAGTCTCAAGCGACAAAAACATACTCTAGTTTTAAATAACAGAAAGGTAAAAGCGTAAAACCAAGATCTAGCCGGGATTTGAAGCCGCGACCTCTGAGGTCAAGCACACTGCCACTGGACTACCGAAGACGTTGATTCTATTATTCTATGACCTTTTCGATTCTAAGTCTTAATCTTAGTTTTAGTCTTAGCTTAAGTCAAAGTAAGAGTGCCGGGAAAGTTCATTGGCGGTAAATTAAACGTTTTAGTTCAAGGGGTCCATAGAAGCCATTTGAGTCGCAAAGGCTCACCCACGACCTAATATAATACCAGTACATCCGATTGGCTTTATAATCATCCACTTGTGAACAAGCATAAATCCCTATGACCCAGTTTGGAACTAAGGTAAACACCAAATATCGGAGACCATGGAGGCATTGAAACTATTTTCCAAACCTAGCCACGAATGTATTGCTTGTTCAGAGTGGAATTCAGGCCTGACAGGCAGGACCGAGTCCGTACCGTTTCTTGAAAACAGCTCTAAATTTTTCCGATAATGTCCTTGTTATTAGGCCCAAGGTTTTGTATTACTTTTTTAAAATATTCACCTATGATTTCTAGTCTGAATGTCAGCCAAAAATAACGGTTGGCAACTGTCGGATTTGGCATCTCTGAACGTGAAAATAGATAGATTCCAGACATATAAGTCTATGATAAATAGACCGGAAAATATCGGTAATTTTTTTATTAATTTCAAGTAAGAATTAAAGTCTGTCTAGTGGAAGCATGAATTATATTTCCATTTAAGTCCTGACATCATATTTGATAATCATTGGATAGACTAGTGGGAAGAGCAACTGCCTTGTACGCCTGAGCTACAGGTTCAAATCTCACGGACAGCAATAAAATTTTTTTTTAATTTATATTTTTGAATAATGAAGACATAAAGCTAAAGATTAGAAAATGTAAAAATCTTATTTTAACATTAAATTTTGATTCAGGATTCGCAGGTTTCGAACCTAAGATGGTAAAAAAAAACGCTATTTCTGACAAATTTGTTATTTGACGTGAATTAAAGGGACCAGTAGTTTCTTCTTAATTTGAAAATGAATTGTTAAAATTACTTTCTGAGAGTTTTCTTGGCTATACGAAGTTTCTGCTTAACAGTTATCTGGGTGCTAAGAAAAAGTTTCGAAACTTTTTGGAGTATTAAAATTGACATTTGGAGTACGAGTAATATTGAAACAAGTTTGACATTAACAAAGAGAACGTGGAAAAAATTTACTAAAAAACCGCACATGATAAATATGAGACCAAAAGTGTAATGGCAGCAACTTATTGTATCATGGGAAATTTTGCAAAAGTGGCAACATTTCATCATGTTGTTGCAACCGGTGTTACTAGCAACTGTGCAATCAATAGCGTGATTATATAAAAGAAAAAAAAAAGCCATTAAAAAAAGACGTAGTTTGTAGTTAAGTCGTTAAGTCAGCAAAGTAGTTAGTTAATTGAGGGAGAGGCGACTATGTAATAAAGTAGCAAAAGCAAAGCAACAACAAAATAAAATGAAGAAAATCGATTTTCTTAAAGTTTAATGCAATTTCTTTTTTATGAGCAGGAAATTCCGGCCATTAACTAGAGGAAGCAAAAAAAAGGATTTTCATAAAAGCCGCTGACTGAAAAAATGCTTAAATTACCACATTTCGAAAACATTCCAGCTGGATAGAATTATTATTGAGAAATTACAGATAAATGTGCAGCAGATGAATGTGCAAAAAGTATTGAATGTACGAAACAAAAAACTACGGATGTTTCTCACAATGCTACAACAACCGCAAGACTGCAGTTTTCCGCAGCACACTTATCTGTGAAGATTTAAAAATTTTTCCAAATCATAAAATGAGAAACAGAGATTAAAAAAGGGCGAGTTTAGATGGAATATGTGTGGTCAAAATATAAAGAGAAAAGTTTAATATAATAAGTGAAGGGAGAGATAAGGGAAAAGAAGTGTGCAAGGTAAACGACAATCAATAGTATGGTCAAAAAGTCCAACATAGCCTCAATTTTTCTGTGAAAAGCTTTCATTTTCATCAGTTTTTTTTATGCATTTTCGATAATATTTCCAAGGGTGATAGTTATTGACGCGTATATAACTAAAAAAGTTGAGGTGAATAGTGGGAGAGAAAGGCGCGACAAACTGCTATATATAAGAGAAATAGAAGTAAGAAAGAAGGAAAAACAAAGAAAAACAGAGTAGAAAGGGAAAAAATTCCAATAAAAACAAAGATAATGAGAATGGAGAAAGATTATGTATGGGTACAGATAGATATTTTGGAAAACAAGATGTTCAAAAATAGAGTAAGAAAATGTAATATCGGAAAAAAAACTTGAAAAAAGTCAAATTCAGAAAAAGAAATTAAGATACAAAGTGAAGAGAAAAGAATTGATGCAGATAACAAGAGATAATGAAATTAGGAAGAAGAAAAAGATAAAGATAAAAACAAGGGAAGCAAACAATAGGAAAAATAAAGGCAAAAGAATATAAAGATAAAGCCAAAAGAAGATAAAGATAAAGATAAAGATAAAGATAAAGATAGAATAAAGATAAAGATAAATATAAAGATAAAGATAAAGATAAAGATAAAGATAAAGATAAAGATAAAGATAAAGATAAAGATAAAGATAAAGATAAAGATAAAGATAAAGATAAAGATAAAGATAAAGATAAAGATAAAGATAAAGATAAAGATAAAGATAAAGATAAAGATAAAGATAAAGATAAAGATAAAGATAAAGATAAAGATAAAGATAAAGATAAAGATAAAGATAAAGATAAAGATAAAGATAAAGATAAAGATAAAGATAAAGATAAAGATAAAGATAAAGATAAAGATAAAGATAAAGATAAAGATAAAGATAAAGATAAAGATAAAGATAAAGATAAAGATAAAGATAAAGATAAAGATAAAGATAAAGATAAAGATAAAGATAAAGATAAAGATATAGATAAAGATAAAGATAAAGATAAAGATAAAGATAAAGATAGTGGCGACCGTGGCGTAGTTGGTTAAAGTGCGTGGCCGCTATGTCAACGAACTTTGGAGACCCAGGTTCGAACCCCAGCAGCGACAGAAAATTATTTGAATTAAAATAATTTTTCTGTACGGCCGCCACCTCTCTGCAGACAATGGCAAACCTCAGAGAGTAATCAAAATGCCATGTAAAGCTTCTTGAGAACGAGAACATTGTTCATCGCCATTCGGAGTCGGCGTTTAGCATGTAGGTCCGGTTCTCGGTCAATTGTGTACAAACTTAATAACACGCACAACACAATTGATCATAAGAAGCTAGGTCAAAGTCCTTTCAAGGGCTGAAATGGCCAGTTATTTATTTATTTTTATTATAAAGATAAAGATAAAGATAAAGATAAAGATAAAGATAAAGATAAAGATAAAGATAAAGATAAAGATAAAGATAAAGATAAAAATAAAGATAAAGATAAAGATAAAGATAAAGATAAAGATAAAGATACAGATAAAGATAAAGATAAAGATAAAGATAAAGATAAAGATAAAGATAAAGATAAAGATAAAGATAAAGATAGAGATAAAGATAAAGATAAAGATAAAGATAAAGATAAAGATAAAGATAAAGATAAAGATAAAGATAAAGATAAAGATAAAGATAAAGATAAAGATAAAGATAAAGATAAAGATAAAGATAAAGATAAAGATAAAGATAAAGATAAAGATAAAGATAAAGATAAAGATAAAGATAAAGATAAAGATAAAGATAAAGATAAAGATAAAGATAAAGATAAAGATAAAGATAAAGATAAAGATAAAGATAAAGATAGGTATGAATATAGACACTTTTGAAAAAGTCACTTCAAAAGGTTTGGCCAGCTTTTGTATTGAGAATTTTTGGTTCAACATTGGCTCCAACGGTTAACTATAGACTGGACTCATCTTTGTTCCCAGGTGGGTCATTAGGACTTTTGTGTATTCCATGGGCGCCTTAGATAAAAAAAGATGACTTCCTGGCTTTTTGTACAATTCTCAATCTTAATCTCGTCGACTCCTTAGGCAGGAATAAGAATCTATTGGACAAGCAACTCCAAAAGGTATGGAGTTTACATTGGCTCCAATAGCTAACTATGATCGAGGCTTATTTTAGTTCCCAGGTGGGTCATTGGGACTTTTCTGGGTTCCACGGGTCTCTTGGATAAAAATAAGCTAGGGAAGGCCTTTTATATAAATTTCCTGGTCTTTTGTATTATTCTCCATCTTAATCTTGTCGACTCCTTAGGCAGGAATTAGAATCTATTGGACAAGCAACTCCAAAAGGTATGGAGTTTAAAATGGCTCCAATGGCTAACTATGATCGAGGCTTATTTTAGTACCCAGGTGGGTTATTGGGACTTTTCTGGGTTCCACGGGTCTCTTGGATAAAAATAAGCTAGGGACGGCCTCTTATTTAAATTTCCTGGTCTTTTGTATTATTCTTAATCTTAATCTTGTAGACACCTTAGGCATGAATATAGAATCTTTTCAACAAGCAATTTCAAAAGGATTGTTCAGCTTCGTATTGAGACTTTTTGGTTACACATTAGCTCCAATGGCTCACTATAGGCTGGGCGTATCTTAGTTCCCAGATGGGTCATTAGGACTTTTATGGGTTCTATAGACCTCTTGGACAAACTTTTTTTTTAACTTTGAACCAAGGATTTCAGGTGATACACCTATTCAGTCAAGCCTGCCTTGGTTCTAAAATAAGTTGATAGCTAACTGGAAAGGATGGGGGCAATCGATTGAAATATGTGTAGGATATTTTAATCGTGACGGCGAAAACCGTAGTAACATGTGAATTTGAACCTGAGGCAAGTATTACGCGTTTCAGTCAATTCAAGTTTTAAGGCAAAGAAGAAGAAAGAAAGGTAAGAGTACGACCATGGCCAGAGCCGGATTCGAACCCACGACTTCTGGGATTAAAGTCAGTCCTGAAATGAAAACTGTAAAATTGAGGTTTAGTTATTTTAAGAATATCAGGTTTGAGCCCCGTTTTTAGCAAGAGAAATCCCTATGAAGGATCCCTAATTTATGCCTTATGAGTCCACATAGCCTCGGAATGACAGGGAATAAGCTAAAGGCCTGACCAAAATAGACAGAACGAGACATAACGAGTAAGTTCGAACAAATGGAAGACAATGTTAAAACCCAAAATGCACATACGTAACTGATCGAAACTGAACGAAACATTGCGACGAGACGTTCTGTTCCGTAACAACCGAACTTTTAGCGTCTCAACTCGTCAACAACAGCTGTGCACAGCAGTCTTCTTCTTGTTTCAGACGATTGTAGGTACTCGTTTCATTTTGGGTTAAATGTCAAAACGGATATAACGATTGCAAACGTTCGGCAAGTTGCAATCGTCTCGTTTCGTCTATTTTGGTCAGGCCTTAAGATGCATGAAAGTTGTAAAATCGTGAATACTTAAAAACGTTAACGCGTGAACTCGTGATCACGCGAACACGTACTTTTGCTTAGATTAATAGGGGCCTGAGTGGGGCTTTCTAAAGGGAAGGATCCGTGACTTAGGAGTCCACATAGCTGCAAGATGGTTGGGAATAAACTAAGATGCGTGAAAGTTTTGAAATCGTGAATACTTAAAAACGTTAACACGTAAACTCGTGAACCCGTGATCATGTGAACTCGTGATTACGTGAACTTGTGATCATGTGCTCGCGATTACGTGAGCTCGTGACCACGTGAACTCGTGATTACGTAAGCTCGTGATTACGTAAACTCGTGATTACGTGACCTTGTGATTACGTGAACTCGTGAGTACTTGAACTAGTGAGTACGCGAACTCGTGATCACATGAACTCGCGATCATGTGAACCCGTGATTACGTGAACTCGTGATTGTGTGAACCCGTGATTACATGAACTCATGATTACGTGAACTCGTGACCATGTGAACTCGAGATCATGTGAACTCGAGATCATGTGAACCCGTGATTAGGTGAACTCGATCACATGAAGTCATGATCACGTGAACTCATGATTACATACTCGTTCTTACGTGAACTCGTGAGTACGTGAACTCGTGATCATGTGAACTAGTGAGTACGTGAACTCGTGATCACATGAACTCGCCATCATGTGAACGCGTGATTATGTGAACTCATGAATATGTCAACTCGCGATTACGTAAACTCATGATTACGTGAACTCGTGACCACGTCAACTCGTGATCATGTGAAATCTGGTTCATGTGAACTAGTGAGTACTTGAACTTGTGATCACATGAACTCGCGATCATGTGAACCCATGATTACGTGAACTCGTGATTACGTGAACTCGTGACCACGTCAACTCTTGATCGCGTGAACTCGTGATTACGTAAACTCATGCTTACGTGAACTTGTGAATAAGTGAAATTGTGATCACGTGAACACTCACTTTTAGAACTTCTCGTGTGATTCGTGTTGAACATTCGCGCGCAATTAGAGTCCGCGTGTTTTCTAAAAAAGAACTTCACGAGGTTCGAACTTCCGTATTCACGACTAGTTCAAAACAGGCGAGATTAAGTCAAGTTCTAAGATGGTCTTATTTTAATTTTAAAATTTTTATATCTCTTACCTATGAATCGGTGACGCTCCCGATGGTATCCTTTGTTGATACGCCGACATATTTGCCTGCTGCTGTTGTTGCTGCTGCTGCTGTTGCCCGCCCATTTGTGGTTGTTGTTGATTTGACGTTTGTTGTGGCTGTTGTTGCTGCTGCTGATGATGATGATGGGACGTCGGCCCGTTATCATGCTGCTGCTGTTGTTGTTGTTGTTGTTGCTGCTGCTGATGCTGCTGTTGTTGTTGTTGGTGATGATGTTGTTGCTGCTGCTGCTGGTGTTGTTGAAGCTGCTGCTGCTGCTGTTGATTATTGTGGCTGTTGCTGTTGTTGTTAATATTACTGTTGCTACTGCTGATGTTGCTACTGCTGATGTTGTTATTGTTGTTGTTGTTGTTGTTGGTGCTATTGATGCTATTCCCCGGCGCAGCGTTGCCAGCTCTTTGGCCCGCGTTTGAGGTGGACGACGGTGGCGGTGGACCACCGACCTGCACTGCTGAACGTATTGCTGCTTCCATTTCATGCCGACCTATTCAAGAGATCGCAAAATCCCCGAACAACAACAATTGTGGTAGCTACAGCAACAAGAACGCGTTAAACACTGGCACAACATGTTGACGTACTTTGGGGAAGTTGTGACAGTGTGGCAGAGACAGAGAGAGTGCGAGAGAGTGGGTGGGAGTTAGACGTAGTTTGTGCTGTTTTGGCGCAATAAATGATATTTTTTTTGTATTTTTTTTTTCAACACCCACACATAAACAGCCAAAGTTGAATTGAAATTCTTTTTTTCAGCTGAATTTTTTTCTTTTTTCAATATTTTTAGCTGTGTGCTCTGCTTTTTTTTTTCTTTCTGATTATAGGTTTGCTTATAATTTTTTACAGATAATCACTTTTTTTGCAATATTTTACGTATAACTGATTTCTTAAGATTGAATGATTTTAAGAAATTTAATTTTTTATTTATATCAAATTTTTATATTTTTATAATTTTAATATATTTTAAATATTTTTATTTTTATTTTCATATTTTCACATTTTTTCACATGCAACTTTTTTTTATTAATTCAGCAACGCTTTCTTTACACTTAAAATAATTTCATTTTATATTTAGCTTTAAGCTTAAACTAGAGCTTTTTTATAATTTTAAATTATTTTTTAAAATTAATTTTATATTATTTTATAACTATTATATTATTATTTTTTATTTTACAATAAAACAAAGCACTCACTTTATTTTCTATATCTTTTTAAATTTTATTTGCATATCTTTAGCGAGATATTTTTATATATTAATTTTTTTTTTTTTAATTAATTTTTAAAAAACAAATTTAGATTTTTTTTTAAATTATTATTATTTTTTAAAAAAAGAACACAAGTTTTAACAGCGGTGCTTTAATTTTGCTGCACATTCTAAAGGAAGAGAAAAGAAGAATTTAGAGAGAAAAGTTAAAATTAAATAAAAATGCAGTTATGCGCTAAAGAAAACAACAAAAAGTTCGCGTGAATTATTCAATTTCCTTTGGTTCTTGGTTTTGTGAATTTTTTTTTTTTTTTCCTATATAATTGTGTTGCTATTGTTGCTGTTGTTGTTTTTGCTGTTGTTATTGTTGTTGTTGCAATTTTTTTAATTATTTAATTTGGCTCTTAATTGCTTTTACTTTGCTGCTGGCTGCGCTTTGCTGGAATTAACAACGATTGTCTTTCATACATTTTATGTTTTTATATCAAATATAATTAAAAATGTGCAGAGCGAAAGAGAGAGAGAGAGAGACCGAGAAAAATGCCAACGTTTGCTGGCATTTTTAATATTGTTGTTGTTATTGTTGTTGTAATAATTACTTTTGGCATGCAATTCCGTTGCAGCGACGACGTCGTCGGCATCGTCGTCATTTAACTGGAAATCTGAAAGAAAAGAGAGAAAGAAAGATTAGACACAAGTTTTTTTCCAAATTCACAAGAAAAAATTAAATAAAACTTTTCTTAATTTCAATCAATTAATCAATAAAGTTAAATGAAATAAGTAACTGACATTCCACTGAAAAAAACTGGGAAAAACCATAGTCAGTGAAATCATGAAACACATCTTCCAACTAAATTTTCCCTGATTTCCGCCACGGCTGAAGTTTTAAAATTTGAATGTCTAGAAAAGAAGGCTTACAAACAATTTGAGAGAGATTTGGAAGAGATAGAGGGTGTTTAACCAGAAGCCATAGGCTTGCAAAGGCGTATTATTAAACTGCTATGCGACAACATGGCAGTTTTTAAGGATATTGTATACCAGTGTTGCCAGAGGCCGAGCTCCAAATATCCCGTTCTCTTCTTTAAAACGCCCTGTTTATCCCCTTTTAAAAATACAAAATCCCGAAAAAAATCCCGTTCACAAACCTTGCACATAGCTTCATGTTTAATTACTCGTTAATTTTTTTGGCTTGTTTCTCTTTTTTACCTGGTAAAGTCAAGTCAAAAAGAAAACGAATCCGAGCATCCAAAATTGAATTATTCTTCTTTCTCTTTAAAATATTCTCAGTGTCATTGTGTTCAAGTTCAATTTTTAAACAGCTTTGCAAGGGTCTGGCTTTAAACAGCAAGAGTATTGCTTTTAATGTAGGGGAGATGGCTGGGTTGTGAACCGGGTTTTGTTTTTGGGCTCAAACTTTTCCTCAGAATAAAGATATCGAATAATCCAAGATACTGTTGGAAAGGTGAATATACAACGCAACTTTTGTATGCAGACAGATATGCGTTTTGATTAAAATTTAACTCTCTACTGCAAATTTTCTAAAGACGTGATTTTTGGCTCTTCCAAAAATGTGGCTGGGTTGTGAAAAATCTGGCAAATACCAATAAAAGTCGGAAAATATGAAGTAAATCACCAATAATATTATAAGTTAGAGGCAAAACAAGTTATAATGACGTCAATTCGGCTAAAAAATCATAATGAATGGAAGTATTTAATCATAATTTTCTTCATCTTCATCCAAATCGGTGTCGCAATGTTTGCATGTGAAATACGAACGCCTTCCCATATTGACGCACTTCAAGTGAATAGGCCGGCCACATGTGTTGCATTCAATGGAGTTTTTGGGTGTCAGTTCTTAAGACAAAAACCTCAAACAAATGGTGCAAAAATCAATATCCTCATCAGATGGTTTTTATAGTTCTTTTGTCTTAGGACGCTTGGATGGTGTTGGTTTTGTTCAGATCATCAACTTTGTTAAGGGAAGTCAGCTCGTAGCTCTCCATTGCCTTTCGCAAAAGTTTTCACAGTTTCAAACACGATGTCTCCCACTGGCACAAGCAATACTTCGGTGTAACTGCAAAAATTGCGTCATGTCAAAAGACAAATTTAGCAGTTGAAAGATTGGCGATATGTCAATTACTTACTTACTAACTTATCTGGCGCTTACAACTTATCTGGTCGGTTTTGGTATAAGAATAAGAAATCTACGAAAATATTAGAAAAAAAGAAACGAAATTCCCTCGATAATTAGGGAAAGAAAAAAGTAATGGTTCACAACCCATCCTGGTTCACAGCCTAGGCCTCTTCCTAAATTTTTGAAATTAAAAAAAAAAGTTAAAAAACCCGACTTGAGCGAAAATCCCATTTTTGGGCTCAAAATCCCGTGCGCCCTTTTGAGGTTTAAAAAACCCGAAATATGGGCGAAATCCCAGGTTCTGGCAACACTGTTGTATACCATACATAATCTCCATGTGTCTTCTTTATAAATTAATAAAAGTTGAAGTGACATCTTAACAATTGTTCGTTTTATTTAAAAAACAAATCCTACATTTCTTGGTGAGACGCACTTCTTAAAAAAAAAAAATAATCAATTTTAAATAGATTTTGAGAATCCACTTATTTCTGAGCTTATTTTCAGAAATTATAAGCTTGTTTTAAGCTTTCTTGAGCTTATTTTCTTATGAAAATTAGCTTGAGCAAAATTTTAAAAATACCTATCCTAAAATACCTATTTACCTATACGTAAAAATTAAATTTCTTTAAAAATACTAGATTTCGGCCCGTTTTTTACAGAAAATTGATAGATTAAGACAGATTTTGTCAATTGAATACTTCAAAGACTATTCAATTTTGTCGAAATAAAACAAATTGGAGAATTTCCAAAAGCCCCGATTGCAGCCCACACTATTAGGGATCCGCATTCAATGTTACGGACATCCCTTCTTGCTTCATCTAACGCTTATCGTATCAGTATATTTGTCCATCAGACATTCATCCATTTATCTATTCATCAGACCCATCTGAATTGAATTGTTTTTCAGAAAAAAAAAAAAAATAACTTTGAACCATTTGCCTCCAAAAACTGATGCTTTTCTGCAAATGCTAACCTAGCCAGCTATCGACGTGTTGTTAGCCTTGGCTTAATGGGCGTTTATAGTGAAAGCTTATGCCGAAGATTTTTTTTGAAGCTGAAAAACGCTTCATGTATAACCTTATAAAAAAGCTCAAAGTGTCCATAGTGCAAGCTTATTCCGAACTTTAAGTTGCTTATCAAGAGGTTTTCAGCGCTTATATTGCCATCTCACTCGCCCTCACAGTGTGCATTTTCGTTTCATTTTTTGTTTCATTTGCACTAAAGCTAAATAAGCTACTTTAAGTTGAAGCAATGAGCTTTTACCATGGACATAATAAGTTAAAATAAGCAGTTTTAATCCAAAGCAACAATAATCTTCGGCATAAGCGTTCACTATAAACGCGCCCATGATTTCAAAGTTTAATACCATGACAGTAGCAAATGCTATAATTTTGTTTTAATGTTCATTATTAAATATACCCCTACGTTTAAAAAACGTAAACGGGGTATATTAATTTTGTCACTCCGTTTGTAACGCACATAAGGAGGCGTGGTAGGTATAGAAAAGTATATATATTCTTGATCAGCATCACCACCCGAGTCGATTTAGCCATGTCCGTCTGTCCGTCTGTCTGTCTGTGATCACGATTACAGCCGTAGTGTTCAAGCTATCATCACGAAATTCAATATTTAAGCTTGTTTTTAAAAAATAAAGGTCAAGTTTGAAAATGAGCCAAATCGGATGAAAACCACGCCTACCTCCCATACAAAGTGACTTTATCAAAACGGTAAAATCTCTTAGAATTCCACAAAAATTAATATATAGGCTTGAAATTTTGTACATGAGCTTTGCTATTTAATATACACACTAAATATGAAATTCCAAATCGGATTAAAACCACGCCTACCTCCTATGCAAAGTGACTTTATCAAAACGGTAAAATCTCTTAGAATTCCACAAAAATTAATGTATGGACTTGAAATTTTACATATGAATTTTAATATGTAACATGTACACTGTGTATAAAATGGAATCAAATCGAGTGAAAACTACACCCACCTCCCATACAAAGTGACTTTATCAGAAAACAAAAGAGAATATTTTCTGTTAAAACTATGACGAAATGTTTTTACATATAAAAATTTTTTGACTGCTTAAGACTGAATATATTTTAATTCGGATGTAGGGGTATTTTAACTTCGGCCCAGTCGAAGATAATTTCTTACTAGTTTTAATATTTTTTTGGTTCCATTACCTTTTCAACGATATGAAATGAGGGAGTGCTCTTGAAGGGTTCATAAGTTATGCCGTAAAGCGTGAAGTATTAATGAATTTTCAATAAAAATATTATTTTTTATTATTCTTTTTTTATTACTTTTTTATTAATTGTTAATTATTTTTTATTATTTTCCTATTCTTTTTTTATTTTTTACTATTTTTAGTATTTTTTTTTTTTATTTTTTATTATTCTATATTATGTTTTATTATGTTTTATTATGTTTTATTATATTTTATTATGTTTTATTATATTTTATTATGTTTTATTATATTTTATTATGTTTTATTATTTTTATTATTTTTATTATGTTTATTATTTTTTGTTATATTTTATTATTTTATATTTTTGGTTATTGTGTATTATTATTTTTTATTATTTTTTAATAATTTTTATTGTTTTTTGTTATATTTTGTTATTTTTTATTATTTTTTATTATTTTTTATTATTTTTTATTATTTTTTATTATTTTGTATTATTTTTTATTATTTTTATTATTTTTTATTATTTTTTATTATTTTTTATTATCTTTCATTATTTTTTATTATCTTTTATTGTTTTTGATTATGTTTTGTTATTTTTATTTTTTTATATTTTTTAATCATTTTATTATTTTATATTATTTTTTGTTATATTTTATTGTTTTATATTATTTTATTGTTTTATATTATTTTTTGTTATATTTTATTATTTTATTATTTTTTGTATGTTATTATTTTATTATTTTTTTTTTTTTGTTACTAGTTTATTATTTTTTGTTATATTTTATTATTTAATATTTTTCGTTAATTTTGGTATTATTTTTTAATAATTTTTATTATTTTTTATTATTTTTTAATATTTACTCTTAGTTTTTAATATTTTTTTATTACTTTTTAATATTTACTATTATTTACTATTATTTTTTATTATTTTTTATTATTTTTTATTATATTTTATTATTTATTATTATTCTTTTTATTTTTTGTTATATTTTATTTTTCTCGTTAATTTTCGTTATATTTTATTATTTTTTATTTGTTTTATTACTTTGATAACTATATATTTTTTATTTTTCTTTAAAAACATTGTAATTATTTTATGTTATTTTTTTATTATTTTAGGTTATTTTTTTATTATTTTATGTTATTTTTTATTATTTTATGTTATTTTTTTATTATTTTTTGTAAAATTTTATTATGTTTATTATTTATTATTTTTTTATTATGTGGCGTCCGTGGCATAGTTGGTTAAAGTACGTGGCCGCTATGTCAACGAACCTGGAGACCCAGCGATTGCTTTATAATATTGAGGTTGAGAGTTCGAGCCTCGTCAATGTATGTTTGACGAGGGTTTTTTTTTGTTTTTCTTTTTTTTGGGTTTAAATATTTATGGAACCATTTCGGTTTTTAAAACAAATTTTGAACTGATAAAAATATAAAAAACTTTCAAAATCAATTATAAAATTTTACACAAGACTAAAAACCAGAAAACAATATTTAAATTTTTAATACCATTTTTATATACCACGTTTTTAAAACGAACTAAAAAGTATAAAATAATTTCTGCTATAATAATATTTTATTTAAATATCTTCTCACATTCATTTATTGATTTATAGCTATTTATTGATAAATGAGCTTCACTGATAAAAAAAGTTTAGTACAGTCACAACTTAAGTAATTCAATAGTTTGAAGAGAAAACCTTAAAACCGAGCCTAAAGTTAAGTAAGCTTTTAATAAAGATTTAATAAAAATGTTTACAAAGATTTTATACAAAGAGCTTGGTTTAAGCTTTAAGCGTGGCCTTGCTCAAAATAAGGTGTTTTAACCTCTCTTTTTTTCCAACTTACTTAAAGCTGTAACTTTTTTGGTATCAAAAGCTAAACTAAGAAAATCTAGCAACTTCAAAACTTACTCAGTCACACACTTAAAATAATGAAATAAAAAAATTAAAAATATTAAAACAACAAAATGTCAATTGAAGTTTGAGTTGTTGTAGGCTTAATGATGGCAGTTTCACTCCGATTACATTTTGTTATTTATTTTACTTCTGTTGGTTTAATGGGGCTTTGTTTTTTTGTTTTTTGGCTACATGGGCAATTTTTTCCTTGAGTATATTTTGCGCGGGTTTCTTTTTTCTGATGTTTTAGCTGATTTTGCGATTAGATCGAGTCACGTCATTGTGTGTTTGCATTACATAAAAAAGAATAAATAAATAAAAAATAAGCAAAGCAATGAATAAAGCAAATAAAGCAACACGAAATGAGCAAAAACAAAATGCATGATAAGCAGGAAAACTAGTTCTAGTTGCTTACTTTTGTTGTTTTTTTTATGGGCGTTATAATAAATTTAATATTTTGTATATTTTATATAATAAATATTATGAGTAGATTGCGTGTTGAAGTGTGGAGATTTCATAGAGGAAACAGCTTTATTGGTAAGATAGACATTTGTATGGAAACCAATTGGTTTAACAATAAGTTAAGGTTTCTATAGAAAAATACTGTTCAAAAAATTTCTTGAGGAGTTAGTTTTTCAATTCGACAAAAGTTTTTTTCAAAAATATGTAAGAGCCTATTTTCGTTACCAGTCCCATTAAATCAGCTTATAATACAAAATACCAATTATTTACACCATTTGTATTCAATGGAGTTGTATTGACCTTATAATTCACACAGGGTTTTTATAAATTTTTTAACGAACGTTACATCGAACGTTAACGAACGTTACATCAAAGCACCGATCGAATCACATTTATTCTTGTTTTTCATTCATACTGGAAATTAAAGAAAGTCTTAAAACAACAATTTGTTCTCAAAGTCAAATTAATCTTATGATTCCCTTGTGGTTTTATAAAAAATTTGTTATAAAACGTGACTTTTTCAAAAGCTTAAATAATCATATACAATCTACTCTAGAGTTGCATAGTTTGTTGCTCCATCTGCAGCGCTCTCATCTTCCCCTCAATTTGGGGAACGCATAAATCGTTGGATGTCAAGATCTAGTAGTAGTAAGAAGGCTTTATTTAATATCAAAATTAACATCATTTGATATCAATTAATATCGAAGTTCCTATCGAATAACAGATATTTTTATTATTTTTCATTCATACTGCGAATTGAAAAGTCTTAAAATAACAATTTGTACTCAAAGACAAACTAATGATATAATTCGCCTGTGGTTTTATAAAAAATGTATGATAAGACTTGACTTTGCCAAAAGCTTAAATAATCTTCATACAATCTTAAATGACAATGCTTAATACAATCTACTTAAAACTACACTTAGCGGGAACTTCTCCGGCAATAGAGCCAAAAACGTTTGGCTTGTGAGATGGTCTTGATGAAATATAGATATCGACATATTGCCCAGATATATATCTTTGATATGGTACAAGGAAAAAGCAAATACCAGATACTTATCTTCAATTTGTTATCAAAAGGCTTATATCATCAACAAATAAAAAATGTGCCACCACCTGACCAAAATGCCCCCCTCAGACTAACAAACCCACAAGCCAGTCACTTTTCCCGTACAAATTGACTTCTCCTGAGATAGTTATGAGTTTTCACCATGCCAGATACTGATGCTGAGCGAAAATTATGTCTCAACGCTTAACCCTTTTAGACGCGCATTGAATCTTGTCGTCAGATCTGCATGACATTTAGAACTTTCAGGTTTTGAGGTCGCTGATCACGAAAATGAGTTCAAAATTATGATTCCAGGGCTGCCAGCAGATAATCTTCTAACAATTGAGTTAAATTTTAGTTTCGAACGAAATTAATTTATGTATCTTGATAAAATGTTGTACATAAAGGTATCCGGGGTGAAATAATTTTGTTATCAAAAGGCAAAAGCGCTGAGAATTGGGGTTGAACGATGGGGTTCTGATATCGTTCTCGAAAAATACGGCCCCATGAAGCGACCAGACCAAAATACCTCCACCAATCTGTCACTTTTTCTGCACGCATTGACCTATACCCCAAACAGGCAATTCTGAGCAATTGAAAATGAGCCTCATAGCTTAACCCTTTCCAGGGTGCATTACATCTTGTGGAAAGATCTTGACGAAATTCGGTGATTTAGGGTTTCGGGGTGGCTAAACACCAAAATAGTACCAAAATTCGAATTCTAGTACTGCCAACTCTGTTCAATTTCCATACAATGACGTCATTTATAGGGGAAAAATCGAAACTAACCCGTGGATTTTAGTAAAATGTAGAACAGAAAGCATTCCGGAATGAAAAGAGTTGATTTTAAATAGACCGTGTCACTGATAATTGCGGTTATTGTGACTCCTTTATCAATTAAAAAAAAAATCGATCCGATGACGTCACCAGACCAAAATGCCTCAATCAGTGAGTCAATTTTTCAATATGTATTAACCTCTCCTTAGATCATAGTGGATTTTCTCTTTCCCATAGACGCGATGTAAGGCAACAAATGCACCTCATCGCTTAAACCTTTGAGAGGCGCATTAAATCTTGTCCATAAATCTTAATGAAATTTAGTATTGAAAGGTTTTTGGGGTCACTTAGCTCGAACAAATTGAGTCGAAATTCTTATTAAACACCTGAAAACTTTAGATTTTCTTGCAATGAAGTCTAATTGTAATTATTAATTGAAAATAATCCTTGGATCTTGGTAAAATGTTGTAAAGAAAGGTTTTTGGGGTAGTCAAATTTGGCATCACTGCGAATTGTGGTACCTCTTTCATTCTCGAAAAAAAAAAACGGCCATACGATGTGACAAGACCAAAATATACCCACCAATCAGAACTGCAAAAGAATGGAATTTGTGATTTTAAATCATGTGATTTATATTGATTGATGATTGCATTCATTTTTCAATCATTGATTGTGATTTGAAATTTCAATCAAAACATGAATGCATTCATTTTTCAGATCATTGATTGTGAATTGAAATTTTAAGTCCCAATCAATGATTTCAAAAATTTATTAAATTAATTTTTTCAAATCATTGACTGGAAATTAAATGATTTTAAATCACAAATGAATGCATTCTTTTACAGCTCTGCCACCAATGAGTAATTTCTTTAGTACGCATTTGCCTCCAATGAGTCACTTCTTCAGTACGCATTTGCCTCTCCTGAGGCAAATATGGGTTTTCACTACCCCAGATAAGCAATTCTAGATAATAAATTAGCCCAATCGTTTAACCCTTTCAAGAACGTATTAAATCTAGACAACAGATCTTTACGAAAGGGCTCTAAAACCCTTGTACTCGTATATAAGGGCTTTGAGTCGCTGATCATGAAAATGGGGTTGAATATTTCTGTACATTTTGACTTATCCTGAGGTAATTATGGATGTTGTCTTCCTCATAAACGACAAATTGTGAACGACAAATAAGCCCAATCGCTTACCCCTTTCAGGGCGCATTAAATCTTATCGACAGATTTAGATGAAATTTGGGTATATAAGGGTTTTTGGGGTGGTACTCACGAAAATGGGTTAAAAATTCTGATTCCAGGGCTGCAAACTATCAATCCTATTCAACTATGGGGTCAAATATGAGTACTATATGGAAACTCATCCATGAATCCTGATAAAATTTTGTACAGGAAGGTTTTCGAGGTCGCTGGTCACATAAATGTGAGCGAAATTTCAATTTCAGGGCTACCAACTGTTATATGTCTTACCATATTTTTAGTATTCATTTATTTTCTCAATGTTTTTATTAAAGTTACAATAAACAAGTTAAACCGCAAATGCTCTGTTTTATTTTGATTTTGTATAAATGATTTTCAATGCTACAAAGTTCAAAAGACATTTCTCTATAATTTTCTTGGAAAAACACAAGAGTGGCAAAACACTAGCTTATAATTAAACTTTCTGGAAACCACTCAACCAAAGTGTTGTCGACATGTTCTAACCTATTAATTAAACTCCAAAACAATGCAAGCTTTCAATGTAATTAATAATTAAAAGTATTCCAAAAATAGCCAGCTAGCTACCTTCAGCAGGCAGGTTCATAAATTATGGCCTAAATGAATGACATTTGGTGGTAGATAAAAGAAAAATTGAGGCCATTTATTTGAGTTACATGCTCGTGTGGCTAAAGAGCTGAGAGAAAAAATTTTCATAATTGAACTAAATATTGACAGCAAAGTGATAGTGACAGAAAAAAACGTGGTAAGCATTTCGATGACGACGCGTGTATGTACGAGTATATATAGATGTGTATTAAAAATTTTTATTATTGTTGTTGCCTTAATAATGCACTTTTTTTTTTTGTCTTTAAAAGTAATAAAGATAAAGCACAAGCATTGATAGAAGCATTTGGGGGAGAGAGAGGCGCCGAGCTTTTGAGGTTAGTTCAGCACATTTTTTGTTGATAAGCACGGCGGCTTATCTTTCATTGCTTGCTGCTATCGACGCAACACTCACTAACACGCGCCTGCTCTTTCACTCTCTCTTTCTCACTCTTTCTTTCTATCATACCTTTGCCTTTCTATAATGTAAAAAGCGCTCTCAGCCTCTCTCTTTCTAATGACAGGAAATAATGTGAATGATCTCAGGTGTATTGAATTGATTTTCGACGCAGATTGAGGTTGATTATAATGAATGGATTTTCACTGTTTCAAAACTTGAGTCATACTCTTGTGCCCAGTGTTGCTCTCTCACTCCCTCTGTTTCTTACGGTGGTTTGTGCGTCATCTCTTTCGCTGTCTGTCATATGTTCTATTTATATATTCGCGCTTAATAACGGCGCAATGAAGTCACATGTCGGCGTCGCAATAGAAGTAGTTGTTGTTGAACTCTAGGTTAATTTTTTTCATTTCCCAGAAAACAAAAAAAGCTCACAAAACGAGAAAAAGTAGAAGGAAAAAAATAAAACCAAATTCCATAAAAAAACATAAAAATGTCGTTTGACATTTTAATGGCACTTTTGTGTTTGTCGTTAGCCACAAGAGTGAGACAGAGCGACATCGGCCTTAATGATGACATATGACTAAAGTGCTTGCACAGAGTTCAAAGTGCAGCAAAAAGAAAATTGTAAGTAAGTAGCAAAAAATGTTAAAAAAAACAAAAAACTACAGTAAAGTACATAAAGTAATTATAATTGACGTGAATGTACAGAAAAGAACAGCTAAGGTTCGTGGCATGCATTTTGAATAAAATATAACGGAAAAAAGGCCGTTTCAAATATTTGCTTTTAAGGCCTTGATAAGTATTAAAAAAAGATGTATCGGCAAGAGGTGTAGGGTTGCAAAGCCGTATTATTTAACAGCTTTTTGCTTGGCCGTTTTTAAAGATATTGTGTTCTATAATCTTCATGTGTCTTCTTTATAATCCAATAAAAATGTAAAAGATATCCACAAATTGCTCCATTTATTCAAAAAAACAAATGGTACACCTCTTGTTGATACAACCTATGTATGACATCGAAATTTCGAAAGAGAAAAAAAACTGTATTAACAAATTAAGTACCAGTGAGTTGTGTGATTCGCTCTTTACGATTTTTATATTTGATTTTAAAAATTTCTAGTTTTTTTTTTTTTTTAAATTAAGAATAACAACAATTGATTGCATTTTATATTTATTTATTACTTCCTTTAGTTAGCTTGTCGTAAACTTTCGTATCGGTTAGTCGTTATATATCTGTTTTATGACTAAATTTAATTGATTTTTTATTTTTAAAATATGTGAGACACAACATGTCCCTTGAAATGTTTCAAAATTGAAACCACTTTGAAATGTGATTAAGTTTAATGAATTTTGGCCTATAAGATTTGCAGTTCCCGACGTACGATTTCTTAGTTTTTTAAGAAGGTTACTCGTAGCAGCCGTTTAAGTGGACATACAAGATTACAAAAGTGTAAACTTTCGTATCGGTTAGTCGTTATCTATCTGTTTTATGACTAAATTTAATTGATTTTTTATTTTTAGAATATGTGAGACACAGCATGTCCCTTTAAATGTTTCAAAATTAAAACCACTTTGAAATATGATTAAGTTTAATGAATTTTGGCCTATAAGATTTGCAGTTCCCGACGTACGATTTCTTAGTTTTTTAAGAAGGTTACTCGTAGCAGCCGTTTAAGTGGACATACAAGATTACAAAAGTGTTACTTTCGGCATTTTTGAGAAATTAGCTATTTTAACGAGGACAAAAAAATCAAGTGTATCTGATATTCCTGTTATGTTGGTTTGTGAAATATTTAAAAAAATAAAACTTAATTAAAACTACTAAGCAATTTTCAACATAAATTAAGTTAAAAATATTTTGGCCCATAAGATTTGCAGTTCCTGACGTATGATTTCTTAGTTTTTTAAGAAGGTTACTCATGGCGGCCTTTTAAGTAGATATACAGGATTACAAGAGTGTAACTTTAGGCATTATTGAGAAATTAGCTATTTTACGAGTACAAAAATAAATACGGTCCTATTATGTTAAGTGGTTTGTGAAATATTTCTTAAAATAAAAATTAATTAAAACTACTTAGCGACTTTAAAAATTAATTCGAACTATTAAAAAAAATAAGTTTAACCCATTGCCGCCATAGTGACCCTGACTGATCCTTTGATTGCTGGTCGTAGTCGCAAAATCTATAGTTACGGTTGTAGTATGAGTGAATAGGGGATGAAAAGCGAATTTTTTCTCAAATTTTATTTTATTAAAAATTTTTTTATAATATCTTCGCCATTTTTACCTCTGCATCACCTTTACTTTCTCATGTCGAATTAACTCCTGAACTCCTTTTTGAGGGTTTTACGTTTTAATAACATTAACAAATCTATATTTTAACCCAAAAAAGAGATTACAAAAAGATTCTAAGAAGAAGATTCCAAAAGAGACTCCAAGAATCTCTTATTGATAAAACTTCTGTCGATCAGAAATATGATCAATCCTATTAAACGAAAGAAAATTCGATTTCACCTCCCTTTTGTACCCTTTTAAAATGGGTTTTACATCTTAAATGATAATAGAAATGGGAAGAGCGACTTTTTAACATCTAGAATGACATTTTTTTCTATGCAGAAAGCTCTTGTGACTACGTGGCAATGAAATGTTCAGCCAGGATCGATCCGACGGTTACTGGTTAACAAAGAAATAAAGTTAAAAAAGGTTGGACAATGAGGTGAAAACACTGAATCATGTCCCAAAAGTTTAGAAGAAACCATCAATTCAAAATCTTTTTTGGCTATGGGCCCGGTGTTACTGTTATACAGTAAGGTCTGTCTGGGCTCGAAATGAACATATAAGCCCATTCAGCCCGAAGTGGAAAAGATACGGAAATGTAGTAAGAAAAGTGAAGAACGTGTGATGGAAAGCATGATAATGTTTCTATGTGTGATGGAAAGCCATATAAATATGATCATTTGGGTCGGCCGACATTGTTATGACTTTTTGAGAGATAATCCTGAAGAAAATTAAAAGCGTGGGACTATTTCCTTTCGAGATTCGAACCAGGGACCATTGGATGACGGACCACCGAATTTGATAGATCTTGAAAAAGATGCTCTCAGGTCAAATCGCGGTGAAAAATAAATGCAGTCATTTTTGTCATAACTTGAAGTTAATGCGAAATTATGATAAGCTTTTAAAAACCAGGGGAACATACTGTTTAAACACTGAAGTCAAACATGACACAAATTTAACATTAATTTCATTTGAGATTCAAAACAAATGCAAATGAAATGTAACATTTTACAATAAATATTGGGTCTATAACTTAATTAGTGCGTTTTTTTTTTTAAATTTGAACGTTTATTTAAGAAAAACATGTAAAAAAAAAAATAAATAACTGGCCATTTCAGCCCTTAAAAGGACTTTGACCTAGCTTCTTATGATCAATTGTGTTGTGCGTGTTATTAAGTTTTTACACAATTGACCGAGAAACGGACCTACAGGTTAAACGCCGACTCCGAACGGCGATGAACGGAATGTTCTTATTCTCAAGAAGCTTAACATGGCATTTTAATTACTCTCTGAGGTTTGCCATTGTCTGCAGAGAGGTGGCGGCCGTACAGAAAAATTATTTTAATTCAAATAATTTTCTGTCGCTGCTGGGGTTCGAACCCGGGTCTCCGAATTCGGTGACATAGCGGCCACGCACTTTAACCAACTAAGCCACGGACGCCACAAGAAAAACATGAACAATAGTATTATTCAAAGTATTGTCCATCGTTAGCCACTACTTTTCCCATCTATCTGGTAACATATGGATTCCGCGACAAAAAATAACTGTTCCGGTTTTGAGGCCAAAAATGAATCAAGCCAATTTCTGATACCCTGTTCTGAAGTGAAGCGTATCCCGGTGAGAGCGTTTTGAATAGAAAATAAATGATAGTCGAACGGGGCAAGTTCCGGGCTTTAAGGCGGGTGAGCCAAAACTTCCCATCCAATATTTTTTAAATAGTTTTTAACCGGTCATGCAACATGTGGCCGAGCGTTTTCATGTTGAAAAAGTATGGCTGCGTGTCTGGTCGCATATTCCGATCGTTGCTCGGCTTTGGCTCTCTTTAAACGGATCAATTGTGTTCGATGGATGTCATCTGTGATTGTCTGGCCCAATTTTAACAGCTCATAGTAGAGCACACCTTTCTGATCCCACCAAATACAGAGCATTACCTTGGCACCATGGATATTTTCCTTTGGCTGGGAAGGTCCTGGTTGTCCGGGCTTCACATATGAATGCTTGCGTTTCGGTTTGTCGTAATGGATCAATTTTTCATCCCCAGTCACGATCCGATGCAAAAATTACTTCGTTTTGTAGCGTTCAAGCAGTAGTTCGGACATGCAAAATCGTCTTTCCACATCTTTCGGCTTCACATCATATGGCGGCACCCAATTTCCTTGCTTCTGAATGTATCCGGCTGCTTTTAAACTTTTTGAAATGACTGCTCCTAGCGATTTCGCAAGTTCTTTTTGTGTTTGGCAACAATCTTCATTGAGTAATGCTTCTAATTCTTCGTCTTCAAACTTTTTTGGCTGACCAGGCTCTTTTAAGCCAAAATCACCACTTTTAAATCGTGCAAACCACTTTTGGCACGGTCGCTCAGCTAGAGCATGTTCACCATAAACTTTCAGCAAAATACAATGACTTTCGGCAGCAGTTTTCTTCATATTAAAGTAATGAAGAAGAACTACCCGCAAAAACACTTTTTCAGGCACAAAGTTCGACATATTTGAGTGAATATTTGATACTTTATTTTTGGAGATAAAAACGAATTTTTTATCTTCGAATTTCACGTTTGTATGCACGAAGTTTTTGTTTTCGGTACCTGTCAGACTACGATGTCAGCTACAGAGGGTTAACTTGTTTCTCTCAAAACTCAACATTTCGCAATTGAAATTCAATTTTCTTACACTTCAAAATCAACTTTTTTGACTTGAAATTTAGATTTTCACACTTCAAACTGAATTTTACCAATATTCGCTCATATTCACTCAATATCCACATATCAACACTCAAAATACCAAGATTTAAGACATAAAAATCTACTTCTCCATTTAAAAAAATTAACTTTCAAGCAAACTAATTTAACTTTACACTCCAATCGGATCCATCTTCCTTCATTTCAAAGAATTCTCAACTAAAATTCAACTTTTTACATTTAAATTGTCACTTTCTTCAAATCAAATGCAACTTTCTTCAAATGAAATGCAACTCTCTCCAAATCAAATTCAACTTTTTACGAGTCAGAAAAGTTTTTGCATTTTCAAAAATAAAATTTTATAATTTTAAATTTAACTTTTTACATTTTAAATTCAGTTCTTTAATGTTCAGGAAAACTTTTTTAAAATAAAACTTAAATTTTTTTTTTTCATTTTAAAAGTTAAAAAATTCTTACAAAACAATTAAAATAAATAATTTTTACCAGTCTCTTTTTCGAACTAAATATTTATGAGTAAGTTACTCATAGCCGCCTGGAACATTATTATTTTCCCTTTATTACAGTTTAAGTTTTTCGGTTCTGTTGCTTTTGTGCTCTTATTTCTATGACTTTTGCAATTGTATGACATTTTCTAATCAAATCAACTAAATTCTTAATAATTCTACAGCAATAAACAACAACAACAAAGGACGTTGTGAGAAAAGTTCTGATGATAAGAACTTTCAAGTGCTGCCCCGTTGTTGTTGTTGTTGTTGTTTCATTGCTGATTTTTAAGCTCTAGCCTTATGACTTTGATAATGCGTTTGAATATAAAAAATATGACTAAAGAAAAAAAAAGGCGTTAATCTAGAAATAAAGCAATAAAAGGAGAGATAAGAAATAAGAGAAAGAAAAAATTAAAACTTCAAAAACTAGAAAATAGACCTGACATTTTTCAAATTCGAATAAAAATTTCGTATAAAAACTTTCAAAATAGCACTTCATTTGAATGCCGCCCAACTAAATAAATAAATAAATAAAAAAAAGAGTGTTCAAAAAGAGAGAAATTATAAAACTTTAAATTTTTATAGTTTTTAAATTCACGTTTTGCTGTAGTTTTCCAATTCAGAGATATTTAAAGAAAATTAAACAGCAAGCAATCGAGCAACGTTGCCACATTTCACATTTCAGCTTGCTCTTCGCACAAACAACAGCAAACATTAAAAGCGCGTTAAGCAGCGCAACGTTGCCAAGTTTCATGCATGAATTATTAATACCAACAAACGCAGGCAGCAGCAGCAACAACAACTACAACTACAACAACAACAACAAATCAAATATAGCCGGGCCACATGGTTTGCCTGGTTGTTGTGCGCTGTGCAAATAATTGAAAAGGAACGAAACGAAGCGGCGTGGAACCAAGTCGTTGGGGAATCGCAATGAATGGCAGGCAGGCAGGCAGCGCTGTGCTGGCTGTGCTGAGCTGTGATGTGCTGGTCGGTAAGCGCGCAGGGGAGCAGAAAGTTATTGTGGCAGCAACAATGTTTGTAGCAGCAAGAAGAGAAAAAAAATGTAAGAGGAGCTCATTCTGCAGCAGAATAAAAAAAAATATAGAATTAAATAAATAATCATAACGACGATGACGGTCGATATTTATACCGAAAAAGTAAAAAAAAAACTTTTAATAGATGAAAAAACTTGATCATTTAATTTGGCTGCTTTTATTATTAGTGTTGTTTTTTTTTTTGTTTTTTTGACTCTGATTTTGAATTGATTTTTTTTTTCTTGCTATTGTTACTGTTGTATTTGGCTACACAGCTGTTTGTTTTCTTGTAGTTAGAAGCTGTTGTCATGAGCTGCTCTTGTTCACCTTCTTCTTAAGTTTTTGAATAAAAATTATTTCTATTTGTATGTGCAAGAAGTTTAAATAACTAAGAAAAACTTTATAAAGAAGAATTAGTTTGGTCTAGAGTTGGTCCGGACAATTGTCAGAAGACACGAAGTTAATAATTTGACATTTGGCATTTCTAGTCTCTATAGCTCTCGGACAGCATTTCGGTTAATCGCAACTATACGAGCACAACTCACAACTTTATACAGAGTGGGCCATCTAGTGGTTTCTTTTTAAATCATAGGTTATTTTGACACTGACAGCTGTTTCCCGCTCGAAATCTTGACATAAAGTCAGTTTCATACCTCCGCGGAAAGAAATGAGTCGCTTTATGCTTGAACAACGTTGGGAAATATTATAAACTTATTTCCAAAGTGAGTGCTGTTGTGTAGCCCAAACAGTGCGTTATTTGAAAAGAAGATGATTTGGGCGAAAAATCATCTTTTCTGACGGGGCTCATTTTCATCTCGGCGACTATGTTAACAAACAAAATTGCCGCATTTGGGGCTCGCAAAACTAACCGTTATTGTCGAGAAGCCGATGCATCTACAGAGAATTACAGTTTGGTGTGGCATCATTGGACCATTTTTCTTCAAAAATGAGGCTGAGAACGTTTCGGTCAACGGTGGGCGTTACAGAGCCATGTTAACTGATTTTTTTTCTACTGAAATTGGAGACATGAATTTGGACGATCTCTAGTTAATGCAGGATGGCGCACAGCCCATGCCACAATCGATGTTTTGCGCACCTAATTGCCAAATTATGTTATCAGCCGTCTTGGCGATGTTAATTGGTCGCCTCGGAGCTGCGATTTGACCCTTTTGGACTTTTTTGGGACGGTGCCTTCTTTCTTCGAAAAAACAAAACGGGTCATGGGTCCACGGCATCACTTGAGATACGCAGAACGGTCGGAAGTGTTCCGTAAAATAAGGAAAACAAACTTGCACCGCAGAATGCGTCATTAAGACAATGCGAGCTCCTATACATCAGCTCAAACAAAGGCGTTTTTGAATACTCAAAGCATCCGCTGTACAGTTCTGGGTCAATCGCCGTACAATCGACTTTTTGTTCCCTCAAATCAAGGATAAACTGCGTAGACAACGATTTTCAACGCCAGAAGGTGTCTCAAAAGCTATGTTTTGGAGGTGTCTCAAGCCTAACGGGATAAAGGTTATGACAAATGGTTCATTTATAAAATAAAGCTATTTTCAATAAGAAAAAATTTGGTCTTTATATTTATTCCCGCAGCAACCTTGTAGTCTTAACCCTTCGCGTGACACATGGATGTCTTTCGTGACAGAATTAATTCTTTAATCTCTTAGTTTCGGCAACGTTGCTTCTATGGTGAAAGCTCGTTTGAGAAGGATGAATCGTCAAAGAATCTATTACTTAATTTTGAAGTTAATCCCTTATTGAAGAAATAACATTTTAACTCAGTTTGTTACTTCTATGGAGGGGCTCAATAGCTCATATATATAAATAATATATAAATTCTAAGGATTTTGTTATTCTCAGAACTCTGGCGAATGCATTTTTAAACCTCCTCTGGAATCCTGATCGACCCAAGCCCATGGCTTCTCTTCTTATGCCCGCTATATGCTCTTCCTCATCATATAAAAGCTTTTTTTGAGCCTCAGCATCATAATAATATTCAAAATTTTAATTTTTCTTAAGATTATTATGGAAAGTGTTCGAAAAAGCTCAGTGACAAGAAGAAGGCATTTACTGGAGGCTAAGTTGACAAGCTGGCAACATGAAGCCCCTAAATACGATTCCTATCAAACAAACACGTTATTATAAGACCAACTTTCGCTAAAGCACACGGTGAGTGGCCTATTGAAAAATGCCGAAACATTTTCTGGAGCGATGAGAGCAAAATAGTTCTTTATGGATCCAAAGGTCGTCGGCAAAACGTGCGAAGACCAGTTAATGCTGCTTATGTCCCAAAATACACCGTTAAACAGTTAAACATGGTGGCGCTAAACTTATGGTTTGGGCATGTTTCTCCTATCATGGCGTTGGGCCCATATATCAGATAACCGGAATCATAGATCAGTTTTTTACTTGAAGAAACTAAGCTTTTGATTGCTGAGGACAATATGCCGCTAATATGGGTATATAAGCAGCATAATGACCAGAATAACACAAGTAAACGGGCCCAAAAATAGTTTAGGGAGAAAAAAATGTTGACTTAATGGATTGGCCCAAAACACAACGACAATCCTGGAGAATCTTCTGGGAAGAAATATCACAAACCTCTGAGGCGTCAAGAGTTGGGAAAATTCTGGCATCTAGTGCCACTAACCCGAGCTTCATGAAAAAAGAAGACTGAACCTGGACCACCAACAGTGAAGGATCTCTCAATATCTTGGTAGAAACACACTTCCCGGGCTGTTCAAAGATAGGGGATGCTCCAACAAGAGAGGTGCATCTACCCGCTGTTGACAACTCCTTACTTATAATCACATGATCGAAGCTAAAATGGGCAATAAAAAGCTTTAAACCGTCACCTGGACCTGACGGCATAGTCCCAATTGAAATTCAAAAGACTTATGACATCATAAACCAAGGGCTTATGATGATCTATCAAAGCTGCCTTGACCTCAATCACATCTCAAAACGTTGGCGACACATGAAGGCAGTTTTTATACTACCTAAGGCAGGAAAAAGGTCACACGTAAGCCCAAAAGACCTTCGACCAATCTTTTCTTCTAAAAACTCTCGAGAGACTAATAGATATTCACTTGAGACAAAAAATAGAAGTAAATCCAATCTCACCAGCACAACATGCCTACGCCAAAGGCAAATCTGTGGAAACAGCTCTCCACTCCACTAGTATCTATCATTGAAAAGACCCTTCATCAGAAGGAATACACAATAATAGCTTTCATTGATATAGAAGGTGCCTTTAACAACGTCAAGGCAGAGGTTTTCACTAATGCACTGACGGAGCTTGGGGTGGATTCTGCTCTGATAGCACTTATAAATCAAATGCTTGTAGGCAGGAATATAAGCGCAAAACCCGGAACAGCATCCACGATAAGATCTGTATTAAGGGGAACTCCTCAGGGACGAGTTCTTTCGCCTCTTCTCTGTAACCTAGCGAGCGAATGACTGGGTAAACGGGAACGAGAGGAGTGCAGGGTGATAGCCTACGCTGATGATGTTGCTATTGTCATCTCAGGAAAATATGTTCCACTCTCCGAGATATTATGCAAAATTGTCTAAACACTCTTGTAAACTGGGTGGACTCAGCGTTAATCCTTATAAAACTGAGTTAGTGGTCTTTACTAGACAACACAACTTACCCACAATCAGACCTCCAAAACTGGGAAATACAAGATTAAATTTCTCGGAACAAGCAAAATCCCTGGGTCTCATCTTAGACAGGAAACTAAATTGGAAACCCAATCTGCTCGAGAGAGTCAAAAAAGCCCTATATAGCCCTATATTCATGCAAGAAAGTAGTGTGTAGCAAAGAGGGATTACAACTTAAGGTTACTCACTGGCTCTATACAGCTATTATAAGGTCAATATTGTTATACGGTGCTATAGTTTGGTGGTCCGCACTTAACAAACAAACACACCTTAATATACTTCGCAAAGTTCAACGGTTCAAAGTTCAAGATGCCGCAGATCTCTCAATGATATGGCAGAGCAGGTCTATATGAGAGACTTCCCAGGAAACTGCAAAGCAGACGATCGTAACTCGCTCGTAACGGTTCTACCAAACCCTTATTGACCGATAAGGAACAAATTGGAATACCTATCGCCACATGTAAATTACGCACAAATGAACTATCCCTTGAAAGTACAACACAAGGTGGTCTACGGTTACCCTGAACTTAAAACGCTCAAAGGAACTAATTTCTCTTAGAAGGGACCAAATAAATATTGTCATAGGCGTTCTAACAGGACACTGCCTAGTTGGAAACCATGCCCGAAGACTAAACCGTCCATAACGACTTTTGCAGAAGCTGCAGAGACGAGGAGAAGGTAGAATCCACATCAAAGGAACTAATTTCTTTAGAAGTGACCAAATAAATATTGTCATAGGTGTTCTAACAGGACACTGCCTAATTGAAAACCAATCCCGAAGACTAAAAATCCTCCATAACGACTTCTGCTGAAGCTGCAGAGACGAGGAGAAGGTCGAATCCACAACACATCTTCTCTGCACATGCCCAGTGCTGTCCAGAAAGCGCCACCTTTTCCCAGGTAACTGGTTCCACAGTGACCTAGACGAGCTCTCAAAATCTTCGGTCTACCGAATACTCAGCTTCATAAATAGCTCCAATTGATTCAGACAGACTGCAAAATAATTTACCTTTTGATTTTTTATATATGCTCAATCGAATGTTCAGGATTTCAAAATGGCGTTTGAAAATCAACTTTAGCATTAAATTACTACTTTTTAAAACAAACCGCACGAACCCTGATTTGGAGTTTGTTAAACAGCTGACTGTAATATGCATGTCACTTTAGAATTCGAGGAAGAACAAGATATTAAATTTTGAGAGCCTCTATTCTATCCCACCTATTTACAAATAAAATTCTTCTCATAATAATCATAGCGATAAATCGTTGATTCCAAACTCGAGATTCACAAAACTCTGCTTAGTTATTTAAAATATTCGATATGTTGGTTATCTATTTACGATATACATTAAAACAACAAAGAATTCTATTTTAAAATAACTCGAAATTTGTAAAACGCCCGAAGAAGCTTCAGTTTAAAATAAAAAAAGAGCTTTATCGCTGACGTTACTCTACGATATCTCTTAGTTTTATGCATAATAAATGCGTAACAATTACAAGCAGACATAATAACAGCGCCAACTTCGTACGTAACAACAAAACATCACGTTATTCAAAACAGAATCAGATGAAATGCATTACATAAAATGTTATGACAACCCACAAGCACGGAGTGAATTGACAGCACAGAAAACAGCAGAAGCAGGCAGGTAGAGACGCAGTCAGGATAACTACGCAAGTATGTCAATCCAGCACACGTGGCAACAGACAAAAAACAAAAAAATAAAAAAAATTTGGAAATAATAAGCAAATAAAACGGTACAGAAATAAAATCGAGATAAAAAAAATAAAAATAAAAAAAGCTGCCACAGCAATGTTTATGGCGAATGCGAATGAATGGTTGGACAGAGATCGAGTGTGAGAAATTGTTAGCGTACAGCTAGGGCTGAGGCTGCCATGGCGGCAAATTTGTATGCATGAAATAGCGGCGACAAGCGACCGACCGACGACAGACTTCTAGGCAACAATAACTATGTAATGAAAATATGGCATTTGTTGTAGTTGTTGTTGGTTTTTGTTGCGGTGATTGTAACACACCGATCGTTCGACCGGATATTGAAAATTGCAATAAAATAACATGAAGCAGCATCAGCGGGCAAAGGCGCTCTGAACCGCAAGAAGACAGCAAGTGACTTAAGCGACAAACACATAGAATCATAAAGCTCACTAGTTACAGTAACCGGCCGCCCACAAAACATTTGGTTTTTACACTTGAAATTGCAGTACAATTTTCCAAAATATGTTTGTTCTTCAAACGGGTCGCAAGGAGTTAATAAAATTATACTTCCAACAAGTGAGAATTAAAAAAAAATTACAACGTCAGGTAGAACGGGGATAGAAGCTTATGCGAAAAAAATATAAAAATAAAAATAATATTAGGGGATTTTTAAAAAGTTTTAGAAAAAGAAAGTTTTAGGACAAAAATTTGGATATGGATAGAGACGAGACAAAGATTAGAAAAAGCATGAAGCAATGATTTGAACAAAGATTAGGACCAAGGATAATATGAGGAGTAGGACAAAGATTAAGACAGAGATGAGAACATGGAATTATACAAGGATAAAGACAAGGATAAAGCCAAGAATTCATACAAGGATAGGGAAAAGGACTAGGACATTCTAGGGCAGACTTAGGCACACTTAAAGCCATATTTAAGGAAAGATTGAAAAAGAATAGAACAAGGATTAAGACACACTAAGGACAAGATTTATTACAAAGATTGAAAAAATATGTGATGGGATTCGAACAAGGAATGGATAAGGCGTTTGGAATTGAGTTAAAACAACAATTTGGTCAAGAACAAGGACAATTTTTAAGACATATATAAGAATTAGGTCAAGTTTGGAAACAAAGGATACGCTGTTACGTCGAAACCTACGGGTGTATCCACGGCACAGCTAACTAATTTTTTATGTTTGATTTTGTTTTTTTTTTTTCTCTTGTTGATTTTTTTTTTGTTTTTTAAATTTTTTTTTTTATGTTTTTTTATGATTTTTTTTTTATTTTTTTATTTTTTTTATTTTTTTTTTTATTTTTGTTTATTTTTTTTATTTTTTTTTTATTTTTGTTATTTTTTTATTTTTTTTATTTTTTTTTTATTTTTTTTTTATTTTTTTATATTTTTAATTTTTTTTATTTTTTTTTATATCTTTTTTAATTTTTTATACCTTTTTTTATTTTTTTTTATCTTTTTTTTAATTTTTTTATATCTTTTATTAAATTTTTTTTATATCTCTTATTAATTTTTTTATATCTTTTATTAATTTTTTTATATCTTTTATTAATTTTTTTATATCTTTTATTAACTTTTTTTTTATATCTTTTATAAATTTTTTTTATATCTTTTATTAAATTTTTTTTATATCTTATTAATTTTTTTTTATATCTTTTATTAATTTTTTTTTATGTCTTTATTAATTTTTTTTTATATATTTTATTAATTTTTTTTTATATATTTTATTAATTTTTTTTATATATTTTATTAATTTTTTTATATATTTTATTAATTCTTTTTTTTTTGTTTTTTTTATTTTCTATGGCATTTACTTCTTTTTTGTTTTTGTGGATATTTATTTTTTGTTTTGTTGTTTTTGTTTTCTTTTTTTTCCTTTTATTTTTTTTTTATTTTTCGCATTTTTATTTGTTTTTTGTTTTCTTTTCTTTTTGGGTTTTTTTTTTGTTTTTGTTTATTCTTTTCTTTATTTCGTTTTTTTTCTTGATTGTTTTCATTTTTTTTTTTTGTTTTTTTTTTTTTTGTTTTTTATTTTTGGTTTTTTTTTGTTTTTTTTTTTTTTTGTTTTTTTTTTGTTTTTTTTTTTGTTTTTTTTTTTTTTGTTTTTTTTTTTTTTTTTTTGTTTTTTTTTGTTTTTTTTTTTGTTTTTTTTTGTTTTTTTTTTATTTTTTTTGTTTTTTTTTTATTTTTTTTGTTTTTTTTTTTGTTTTTTTTTTATTTTTTTTGTTTTTTTTTTGTTTTTTTTTTCAATTTATTTCTTATATCTTTTATTTCTTATTTGTTACTTTTCTTATTTTTTATGTAATGATTTCTTTTCATTTTTTCCATTTTTTTATATTTTTTATTTAATAAAAAATAAATAAATAACTGGCCATTTCAGCCCTTGAAAGGACTTTGACCTAGCTTCTTATGATCAATTGTGTTGTGCGTGTTATTAAGTTTGTACACAATTGACCGAGAACCGGACCTACATGCTTAACACTGACTCCGAACGGCGATGAACGGAATGTTCTCGTTCTCAAGAAGCTTTACATGGCATTTTGATTACTCTCTGAGGTTTGCCATTGTCTGCAGAGAGGTGGCGGCCGTACAGAAAAATTATTTTAATTCAAATAATTTTCTTTCGCTGCTGGGGTTCGAACCTGGGTCTCCAAAGTTCGTTGACATAGCGGCCACGCACTTTAACCAACTACGCCACGGACGCCATATTTTTTATTTAAAATAATTTTTTTTTGCTATTTTTAATACTTTTAAATTTGTTACTTAGTTTTTTCGTTATTTTCAAGCTTATGTTTTAATTTTAATTTTATTATTTTTTTTATAAGCTTTCATATTTTTTTTTGTTTTTTTTTTATTTTATTTTCTACATCTTTTATTTCTTATTTGTTACTTTTCTTATTTTTTGTTTAATGATTTCTTTTTATTCCTTTCCATTTTTTTCTATTTTTTATTTTTAATAATTTTTGGTTTTTGCCATTTTTAATATTTTTAAATTTGTTACTTAGTTTTTCATTACTTTTAAGTTTATGTTTTAATTTTAATTTTATTATTTCTTTTTAAGTTTTCATATTTTTTTTTTGTTTTTTTTTTTTGTCATTTTTTTTCTACATCTTTTATTTCTTTTTTGTTACTTTTTTTATTTATTGATTGCTTTTTATGTTTTTTCCTTTTTTTCTATTTTTATTTGCAATAATTTTTGTTTTTTTTTTTTCTATTTTAATATTTTTGTTGCTCATTTTTATTTTCGTTATTTTTTAGTTTATGTTTTAAATTTGATTTAAATATTTATTTTTCAATTTTTATTTTTGTTTTTACCTACGTCGAAACCTACAAGTGTGTCCACGACACAGTTTCATATTGTACTTTATTTTTACTTTGTATTTTTTATATTTTTATTGTTTTTTACAATTTTGGTTCCTGTATCTTTTTTTAAGTTTTTCTTATTTTTTATTTTGGGTTTTTAATATTTGTTATATATTTATATTATAATTTTTAAATTTTGTATA
>OX030951.1:118471080-118481080 GCA_943735915.1 Pherbina coryleti
TTTTTTTTTTATATATTTTTTTTAATTTTATTTTTTTTTTATTTTCTATATCATTTATGTACTTCTATTTTGTTTTTGTGGTTTTTTATTTTTTTTTTTTTTTTGTTTTGTTTTTGTTTTTGTTTTGTTTTTGTTTTCTTTTTTTTTCTTTTATTTTTTTTTAATTTTAATTTGTTTTTTGTTTTCTTTTCTTTTTGGGTTTTCTTTTTGTTTTGCTTTCTTTAGTTATATTTTTGTTTTTTATTTTTTCTTTATTTTGTTTTTTTCTTGTTTGGTTTTTTGTGTTTTTTTTTTGTTTTTTGTTTTTTTTTTGTTTTTTTTTGGTTTTTGTTTTTGTTTTTTTTTGTTTTTTTTTTTTGTTTTTTTTTTTTGTTTTTTTTTTTTTTGTTTTTTTTTTTTGTTTTTTTTTTTTGTTTTTTTTTTTCAATTTATTTTTTATATCTTTTATTTCTTATTTGTTACTTTTCTTATTTTTTATGTAATGATTTCTTTTTATTTTTTCCATTTTTTTATATTTTTTATTTAAAATAATTTTTTTTGCTATTTTTAATACTTTTAAATTTGTTACTTAGTTTTTTCGTTATTTTCAAGCTTATGTTTTAATTTTAATTTTATTATTTTTTTTTATAAATTTTCATATTTTTTTTTGTTTTTCTTTTTTTTTTATTTTCTACATCTTTTATTTCTTATTTGTTCCTTTTCTTATTTTTTGTTTAATGATTTCTTTTTATTCCTTTCCATTTTTTCTATTTTTTATTTTTAATAATATTTGGTTTTTGCCATTTTTAATATTTTTAAATTTGTTACTTAGTTTTTCAATACTTTAAAGTTAATGTTTTAATTTAATTTTATTATTTCTTTTTAAGTTTTCATATTTTTTTTTTTTGTTTTTTTTTTATTTTTTTTTTCTACATCTTTTATTTCTTTTTTGTTACTTTTTTATTTATTGATTGCTTTTTATGTTTTTTCCTTTTTTTCTATTTTTATTTGTTATAATTTTCGTTTTTTTTTTTCTATTTTAATATTTTTGAATTTGTTGCTTATTTTTATTTTCGTTATTTTTTAGTTTATGTTTTAAATCAGATTTAAATATTTATTTTTCAATTTTTATTTTTGTTTTTACCTACGTCGAAACCTACAAGTGTGTCCACGACAGTTTCATATTGTACTTTATTTTTACTGTGTATTTTTTATATTTTTATTGTTTTTACAATTTTGGTTCCTGTATCTTTTTTTAAGTTTTTCTTATTTTTTATTTTGGGTGTTTAATATTTTTTATACATATAAATTATAATTTTTATTAATTTTTTATTTATTTTTTATTTATTTTTTACTTATTTTTTATTTATTTTTTACATATTTTTTATTTATTTTAAATTTATTTTTTATTTATTTTTTATTTATTTTTTACTTATTTTTTATTTATTTTTTATTTTTTTTTTATTTTTTTTTTATTTTTTTTTGTATTTTTTATTTATTTTTTACTTATTTTTTATTTATTTTTTATTTGTTTTTTTTATTTTTTATTTATTTTTTATTTATTTTTTATTTATTCTTTATTTATTTTTTATTGATTTTTTATTTATTTCTTATTTATTTTCTATTTATTTTTTATTTATTTTTTATTTATTTATTATTTATTTTTTATTTATTTTTTATTTATTTTTTATTTATTTTTTATTTATTTTTTATTTATTTGCTACTAATTTAACGTTATTCTATTATTAATAATGTGTCGATAACACATATGTATGTATGTGATAAATATTTTTTTTGTTTTTATCAATTTTTTATTTTCATTTTATTTTGATATTTTTTAATTTTTATTTATTTTATTTTTTATTTATTTAAATTTTTTATATTGTAGTTATTTTTATTTTTTCGTTTTTTATATTTTAAATATTTTTATATATCACCAATCAATTTTTTGCTATTTTTACTTTTTTAAATTGATTGAATTATTTTAAATCTTTTTGTTATATTTTTATTTTTTATATATTTTTCTTTTTTAATTTTGTTAAATTTTTTTATCTAATTTTTCGAGTCCATTTCAAACCGAGGATATAAATTTGTATTTTTATTAAAATTATAGAATTAAAACTAATGATTTAAGGTGTTATAACTATTCAGTCAAACCTGCCTTTTTTCGAAATCGAGTGATAGCTGAGTGAGAACGAGTATCAATTCAAAAGACGTGCGGAATGTTCTGTGCGTGGAGAAAACATGTTGAAACATGTGAATTTCAATCATAGAAGAGTTTTGCCTGTACCTTAGGCAATTCTTGTTCTTAAGCGATACTCTCTTCAAAATATCCATTAATTTTAACAATTAATTCTTTATTATTTGTGTGATTAAATTCAGCTTTTTGGTAAAAAGAAAAAAAATTAAGAAAATTTAAAGCTTTAGGCCTTTGGTCTGACCGACATTCGAACCCGGGAACCGTGTGTGGAAGACAAACTCGCTACCAGTTGCACTCATGTAGCTTAAGAACGTTCCCCTTGTGGGTTAGCCTGCTATATTTTGCTCAGGATATGCTTCTTTGTTCGATTAGAGCTTTTATGGCAAATTTAGTAATTTTTTTTTTTTTTAAATATTCGAGCCGATCTCAATTTTTTTCGTAATAAATAAAATATGGCGGTTTCTAGAGAACCCATTATTTTGAAAACGTATAACTTTGATGTTTTGTAGCGGGGAGAAAACTTACAGTTTTCTTTCATATTATTTTGTGATATTTTTGAGAAAATCGATTACTTTTGTTACATATGAAGAATGAGTTTATTCGCCCTCCTCCGTAATGTCGATTGTTTGTTCTTCCCTGTCCGAAATCATGTCAGCATAATTGAAGCATGTGGTTGTTCATAATGTATGACATCAATCCATCAATCAAAATATGACAGTCCATGCTTTTCGTTAAAAAAACCATTTATTCTTGGCATGGCATAAGCACACATGCAAAAACAAAAAAACAACACAAAGTATATGTCAGCACCTTAGGAGACGAAAGAAATATTACACTGAGTAGTGTTCAATCATTTTTGGGAATTGATAGAACGAAGTGAAAAAAGTAATTACATTATAATTATTTCTTATAACTGGAAATAATTTCATCATAAAATGATATATAAAATAATTTCGACTATAAAATAAAAATAAAAATAGAAAGAAAAAACTTGACTTTTGAATATGTGTAGTCGAATTTATGTGCTGATAACACGTTTTTTTCTTTTTTTTTTTTTTTGTAAAGGCATCATGATGGCATTAAATTATATCGGAATTTAGCTGTTTTTTTATTTTTTTTTTTTTTTGCCACAGTTGCTGACTCAGTCGAAAGGCAATAACAAAATATCGATTTGCATAATCAACAAATTTATAAACAAAAATGAAATAAAAGCAAGTTTTTTTTTAGTTCAAGTATAGCATTGATTGGAGGATATTTATGCGCATTAAAATATCGAGCAGACATCGTTTATTTACAAGTGAATTACATAAATTTCGAAATATGTGATATTAAAGGTCGGCCTAGGTTGGAGAAAACTCGTTTTAACACTTAAGTATCGCGCTGTAGACGGATGAAGTAAATTGTTGACAACAAAGTTTGAGGAGCTATCACGCAGTTTGAACAACTTATTCATGATAATTTTGTTAAAAGTCAATTCGAAAAAGTTTTATAGAAGTTTTAAAGAAGTTCATAGAATATCACAGACCTACAAGTTTTTGCTTTTGAAGATATATGCGTCATATCCTAAGTTCTGTTCTGTTAAGAACCTTAATTTGAGCTAAACACTGGATCATATTGACAGAATTTGAGCAGATATTTTAGGTTATATACTCGAAAAATGGCTTTTTGGCTTTTTTTTGAGATTATGTACAGGATGCGCAAAATGTTTTGAAGATTTTTTCCACAAACTGCACTATTAAGAACTACTCTTTCCCTTTAAAATGAATCATTGATCATTAATTTTTTTTCTGAAAGTTAGCTATTTTATTTAATATAATATAATAAAGTCACTTCTCGGGCTCGAGCTAACGACTCAAGGTTTGGAATTAATTATCATCTAAAAATTACTCTTACAAAGGCAGAGAAAAATCGTAGATAGACACTCAACAAGTAATATTGAAGAGAAATTTCTTTTGACATTCAAAAAAGATCAGTTGAAATTGAGAAATTCTATTTGAAATTCAGAAAAGATCATTTGAAATTGAGAAATTCTATTTGAAATTCAGAAAAGATTAATTGAAATTGAGAAATTTCAATTAAAATTCGACAAAGATCATCATTTGAAATTCAGAAAAGATCAACTGAAATTCAGAAATTCCATTTGAAATTCAGAAAAAATCAATTGAAATTGGGAAATTCCATTTGGAATTCAGAAAAGATTAATTGAAATTCAGAAATTCCATTTGAAATTCAGAAAAGATCAATTGAAATTCAGAAATTTCAATTGAAATTCGGAAAAAATCAATAAGAAATTTCATTTGAAATTCAGAAAAGTTCAATTGCAATTTGGAATTTCCATTTGAAATTCGGAAAAGATCAACTGAAATTCAGAAATTCCATTTGAAATTCAGATAAAAACATTTGAAATACAGAAGAGATCAATTAAAATTCAGAAAAGATTAACTGAAATTCAAAAATTTCTTTTGAAATTCAGAAAAGATCAACTAAAATTCAAAAATTCCATTTGAAATTTAGAAAAAAACATAAGAAATGCAGAAAAGATCAATTGAATTTCAGAAAAGATTAACTGAAATTCAGAAATTTCATTTGAAATTCAGAAAAGATCAATTGAAATTCAGAAATTTCATTTGAAATTTAGAAATTTCATTTGAAATTCAGAAAAAATCATTTGGAATAGAGAAGAGATCAATTGAAACTCAGAAATACCATTTGAAATTCAGAAAAAACATTTGAAATGCAGAAGAGATCAATTCAATTTCAGAAAAGATTAACTGAAATTTCATTTGAAATTCAGAAAAGATCAACTGAAATTCAGAAATTCCATTTGAAATTCAGAAAAAATCAATGGAAATTCAGAAATTCCATTTGAAATTCAGAAAAGATCAATTCAAAGTGAGAAATTCCTTTTGAAATTCAAATAAAAAATTAGAAATACAGAAGAGATCAATTGAAATTCAGAAAAGATTAACTGAAATTCAGAAATTTAATTTGAAATTCAGAAAAAATCATTTGGAATACAGAAGAGATCAAGTGAAATTCAGAAATTCCATTTGAAATTAAGAAATTCCATTTGAAATTCAGAAAAAAATCAATTGAAATTGAGAAATTCTATCATCTTTTCGGACAAGGCGCATTTTCATCTCGGCGACCACGTTAACAAACAAAATTGCCGCATCTGGAGCTCGGAAAACCTGCATACTATTGTTGAGAAGCCGATGTATCCACAGAGAGTGACAGTTTGGTGCGGATGGTGGAGGGGCCTCTTTGAAAATGAGGCTGGAAAAAACGTTTGGCGTTACAGAGCCATGTTAACCTACTTTTTTTTTACTGAAATTGGAGACAGGAATTTCGACGATCTCTGGTTCATGCAGGATGGCGCGCCATGCCACACAGCCCATGCCACAATCGATCTTTTTCGCACCAAATTCCCAAATCGTGTTATCAGCCGTCTTGGCGATGTCAATAGGCCATCTCGCAGCTGCGATTTGACCCCTTTGGACTTTTTTTCTGTGGGGAACCGTGAAGGATCGATGTTATGCCAACAATCCGGAAACGATTCAGGCACTTAAGGCCAATATCATCCGAGCAATCCGTGAGCTACAGTTCGAAACCATCAAGAAGGTCTTCGAAGATTGGAGTGACAGAATGCGCTACTGCGAAGCCAGCCGAGACAGCCACTTGAACGACGTTGTGTTCCATAATTAATGGGAATGTTTGCTCTTTACAAATAAAGCCATAATACATGGAAAAAATTTAATTTTGTTCATTTTATTGCATTTAAAAAAAAAATCGTGTATTTGGCCCACCTTTTACAGCGGGAGTGGTTCGAAACACGTCTACGACATCACTACATGTGACGAATCATTGATTTACGCAGCAATCCGCGATTTGGGTCTTTCAAAGTGTGCCAAACCCGATAAAAGTTGTCTGCGGACGGAGCACATCCAAGCAAATGGTTGCCAGTTTTTTTAGAAAAACCCGTAATTTCGTTACTGTACCACTTGAACAACGGAGAACTGTTAATGCTGAATGGTACACAACCATTTTTTTGCCGGAAGTCTTCAGAGAATTGAGGAGAAAACCAAACACCGAGTGAGGATCATCCTCCATCGCGACAATGCGAGTTCTCACACATCACACATTTTAAGCACTCAAAACGTGGAATTGATGGGTCATCCGCCTTATAGTCCCAACTTGACATACAAGGACTTCATCTTTTTCCCTCACATTCAGAAAAAAATGCCAGGCGAGCATTTTTCTATGTTCGAACAGGTCGTTGAGGTCTTTAAAAACCCGGTTTCGGAGATACCAACTTTAGAGTCACAAAACTGTTTCGAAAATTGGTGGAAACGAATCCAGAAGTGTATTGATAATCTTGGAGTATACTTTGAAAAACAATTCAAGCATTTTCACTCATTAACCACCGTTTTTTCAGTGTTAGGCACAAGACTTAAAAGGCAACCCTCGTAGTAACGTAAATTTAAAACGTTTTAATTTAAAACGTTTTAATGTTAAACTTTAAAATGTTCATATTTCTCTTCCGTTTTGTTATAAGCCAAATGACGCATTTGTTTGTATCACAAATATAACGGAGATTTTATTGCTTTTTAAAAAAAAAAATCTTTAACTTTTGAGTGACAGTTTTTTCCAGCTTTATTTGTTGTTATTCTTACAACTTTCGTAACCACTATATTTTCGTTAAGGCAAAAAACAATGAACCAGTTTTGTCAGTTTCGGATTAAAAAAAAATACTAAATTAACGGCTCGAATATGCAAAAAAAAAAATAACTTGTTTTCTACACAAAGCAGTAACATTTTTAATTAACATTCTCTACTCTACTCTTTAAACTTCTAACCGCCAGCCTCTGCTGCTACAGCCACAGCCTCTGCTGCTTCTTATTTTTTAATCTCTACTCCACTTTTTAATCCCTTAAAATATCGCTACATGAAATTAAAAAAAAAAAAAGACAAAGTATTAAAATGCTGCTTAACCGGTTCTGTTGAATTTTAATCTTTCGTAACAGTCACGGTTTTTTTCAAATTTGAAGAATATCAATTTCAGCAATTTTAAAGTTATAAAAATATCAACCAAAATTCTACGAAATGGTACATATTTATATTTTATTTCATTTATTGCTTTTCTTATTGTTTTTTGTTGTTAAATTGTTTAAATTTCGTTTTTATACAAAACAGTTATTTGTGTGGTTGGTCTAGTTTTCGAAAATTCCATGCCACTTGGCGTCCAATTTTCCAAAGTGGCGATGTTGTAAATTTTCTTAAAATCTGGAATAAAGAAATAAATGAATATATCTAACGATTAAACATATACATATTATCGTGGTACTTGCCTAAAACGTCAAACTTAACAGTCATCAACTCAATAACTCAAACTTAACAGTCATTCCTGAGCCGCCCGTCAGCACGAAGCAACGTTGCCAAATTTCAAGTAACAGTCTTCAAATAAAAATCTTTATGATAAGTTCTTTACGAATATTTTTAAACAGCATTTTTTGTAAAATGACTGCTGGTTCTTTTTTTTATTTTTTTTTTTTTTTTTTTTTCTAAAAAAGCGGAAATTGCGGATTGACTTGACCCTTGGATGCATAAATCGCTACGCTGCGTTGCGTTGCGTCAAGGTGTCCACCATGTGTAAGCTATAAAAAATTCAATACAGGCTTTTCTGCTGGTGCTGTGGTTAGTTGTAGTTAAATTCCAACAACAACAAGAACATAATTTTTATGCATCTGTTTGCTCGTGAGACCCGCGTAAAAAAGATCGGAAATTGGCAAAATTCTGCAGGCCTGCAGCAGCAACAACTTCAAAATGGACAGGCGAAAAGCATGAAAAAGAATATTAAATAAATTGCGCTTAAAAGAGATAAAGCAGCAGCAGCAGCAGACTGACCGCAACTCGAAGAAACAAAGAAAAGTCATAAAAAAATTGAAAAGAAAAAAATTTAAAATATGTAAAATATATACAACCAACTTCAACAAACCTTTTAAAAGCCAACCAAGAAAAAAAAACATCAAAATAACAATAATGAGAAAATAATAAAAATTGCAATGAAGCAGCAGAAGAAAGAAGATAAACAAGCAGTACAACCAGAGCAATACAGAAAACAACAGCATAGTCAAAAATGACAAGAAAAAAGGTAAAAACACGGGACCAAAAAAAAAGAAAAAAAACAAGTACATTTTTACAGCATCAACTTTTGCTTATATTGCTGTCGTCTTTGCTTTTATTGCTGCTTTTTTATGGGTTTTACTGCTGTTCTTTTTTTTCATATCTTGTTTATTTACAGAGCCGTTTTCTTTCTTTAAAATGCATTTGCAATGAAATCAGCAGCAGCAGATGCAGACAAAATATTAAAAAGAAAATAAAAAGAAGCAAATACAGAAAAACAGTGGAGAGCGCAAAATGCTAAAAATATATTTTTAATGATGCCGCAGCAGCGGATGTTTGTGCAAAATAAAAGCAGCAACAAGAAAAAAAAAACAACAAACCAAAAAAACAACACAGCAAACCAAAAAAAAAAAAAAAACAACAAAAACAGCAAACCAAAAAAAAACAGTAAATCAAACCCAAAAAAAAAAACTCAGTGGAAAAAATAATGACTTATTCGAAAAAAATGTGTTCAAAAAATAAAAAAAAATGTTTGCAAAGAAATGCGTTATTATAATAAACGGGATTGCTTTGCGTGCGGCACTTTTTTAAAATACTTTGTTGTGTTTTCGAAGCTGACTTTCACGTCAGTTTTGAATGTTTGTGCTGCAAAGAATCATAGCCAGAAATTTGGCAACGTTGCATTTTTGTCTGTCGAAGTAACACAGCCTGAGGCAAAAGTTTTTAAATGCATTATTAATTTTAACAATTATAGCGATGGAATTATTTTGATTTATTACATTGTATTATTAATTATTAAGAACTATTGCTATTAAATAATTATATTTCTTCTTTTTATTCACATACTGATGGCGAAGCGCCTGTATTTTGAAAAGGTTTTCAAAGAAGTAGATACAAGTTTTCAAGTAAAAACGAAAAAAGCACACAAATTTTCAATTCATCGCCAGTTCTCAATATTATTCATTTCGTATTAAATTGTCAAATTATTGTTTGTTTATTCAGACAAACAGAAATTCAATAAAAATACAACTTTTTACAAAAAAAAAAATCAGGATTTTAGACTTAAAAATCAAATGTTTGATCTGAAAATCTTGAAATGAAATTCGAACTTTTTTTAATACAAAGGTGAATTTATTTAAAACGTAAATAGTTAAGTTGATTTAAAGTTGATATTGTTGGTGTAAAAACCTGTAAAAACAAATTTTAACTTTAAAAATTTCACCAAGTATTTCTGAATTTTAGTCGAAATTTTTTGATAATTCAATCAATTCTGTTTCGGAGGAATTTTTTCAAAACTCAAACAAATTGTAAAAAATTTCAAGAATTTTGATGAACTTTCTAATGAGACAAGATTTTGTTTGATTTTAACATTTCACATAAGCAGAATCGACACTGGGTTGGTGGGTGTTTTAGTTTGAAAATTTCTGAACATTGTCAATTTCAATAAACAAACTCGATGATGTATCTGTGTATTAATTGTATGATTGTAGAAATTTTGATAAATTTTTTAATGTTAATAAAACCCTGCAAACATTTTCCTAGTGCCTCAAAAAAAATTACTCCAAAAACAGTATTTCTTATGCCTGTTTTATGAGTACGCAATAAAAAAGACTCATAAAGGAGTATGAGTCTTTAAAGATTGCATTACATCATTCTTAAAAAGAGTATTAGATATGGCTCTTAAAAGAGTCTTCATTT